>ML732180.1:0-236744 GCA_009176345.1 Aspergillus leporis | reverse complement strand
AGGCTATCTTAGCTTCGTACATTCATTCCCTCGTTCATCTAGTGGTGTATGTTTTATCATGTCTGTCTTTCTGGTCCTCTTGTCTGGTTGTTAAATGTCTAGGGTGAGGACGGCCTGGCTGGGACGTCTTTCCACTGTCTATCTCGCGGACTTTCATGTCTAATCCGACTCGGAATCGCCGGTTTCGCCAGGTAACGGTTACGCCGCCGTAAAAGGCCCAGATCCATATAGGGAGGGCTAAGGATTCGCGTCCAAGCCATGCTGCAAACCATTGTAGGAATGCTCGTCTTGTCGAACCACGAGTCGGGGGTCGGGCAAATGATGGCGTGGCCTCGTCGAGTTCAAGGGACCGGGCTGAATGCAACTTTATGTATAACGTCCAGTCGGTCAGGATCCAGGCGGCCAAACTGAGGGAAAAAAACACGACGAACGCAGTCCATGTGGTCATGTAGGTCGCAAAACCAAATCCTTTTTCTTGTAGAAATTGAGCCAAAGACGTGGTGACTCCCCAAGCGCCGTAACATGAACACAGCAACGACTCCGTGCCTGGTTCGACCAAAGTCGCCAGAAGAACGGTGAACTTGCGAACACGTAACCACCGAACACGACGTGCGACGTAGTCCCCAACACTCATGTTTCCGACAGGCTGAATCGCCAGATCTCCAAAGACCATGCCATGCTTGCCAAGTCGCTCGCCTTGCTCTTTCTCTTCGCGGACCTGTTTCTTCCAGAGAAGATCCCCGATTAAATGATCTTCGCAGATATTGTCAGAAAAGTAATCGATACCAGGGTTGCGCTGGCGGGGATCGCTAGGGGACGGCATAGTCAGGTAATCGAGGTGAGACCGCCGGAACATGTTGGATTTGCCCACGATACATGGGGCGATGAGCACCGTGTTGATTGCGGTGTACATCTTTGCATGCGAAGATGACAGGAACAACTCTTCTAGGCGGCCTCCACCTATTGCAAGGGTGCTTTCCTTGTGCTTTAGGGTGGTGGCTGCAGACTCATCTCTGCCCGAAGCTACAGCGTCGTTGATATAAGACTCTACTAGTGCTTGTCGCTCCTCTGCCGAGCTGGCAGAGCCAGTCACGTCAACTGCGAGTGGCAGGTGATGCACAAACTTGTACTTCTTGCCCGATGGAACGCCAAGTCCGCAGAGCCTGTCAACCATCCGCCCACAGACGCCTTTGCCTACCCAGACATTGCAATCAATGATCCAAACAATATCACCCTTAGCCTCCCTATAAGCGCGACTCATATTCCGGATCTTTGGGTTCGGCCCCAGGTCGTAAGCGCGTTCTCCATCGGACTGAAGCAAAGGATCCTCTTCTTCGATATAGATGCGTGCGTCGGCGTGCGGGAAATCCGATACAATCTTTTCCAATGTCGGGTAACCAGGGTCACTTCGGGACGACACACAGAAATAGACTGTTAACATGTCGTGAGGATAGTCCTGATGAAAGGTCGAGGCCAGACAATCGTACAGATGCGGCTCGAGGCCTTTGACGGGTCGGATTGCGGTAACATGGGGAGCGTTCGAGGCTGCAGCTGAGTAGGATTTGCGAGGTCTTTGAAGAAAGTACCTCCATCTATTATTGGAGACCACACATTAGTTTGCGTTACAGTAAGAACACGACAAGACAAATTAAGTCTACGCCCAAGAGGAAACAGACACGAAAACAAACAAAGGAATAGAAATTCGGAAGGAAGCCTTTACATCTGAAAGTATCCCAGATAGCAAACCAGCACAACCGTTGTATACCAGATCAGACACACCCAACCCACGATGACAGGCCACTGGAAGCCGCCATTGCCGATGGTCGGTTCAAAACCGAGGGAGATCGAACGCGATTGAAGCCTTAGCATAGGCGGATATAGATACGGCGAGAAACGATACGGTTGGTAGAGGAGAGGTGCAACCAATGTCACAATAGCATTCTATGAGCGGGAAGCTGAGGTCTTGAAGTGTAGAGGACAACCCGCGGTCAGTGATTGCTGGAAAACAGGCTTCGACTTTCGCGTTTCAAGCGTTGCTTATTTTTCTAGTGGCTGCCATGCAACAGCGGGACAGTAGGAACTAAATTAGTTCCGCGGTTGCTCCATTCGGATGTAGCGGATGGTGTCCATGCTTATGGGTCGGTGCATCTGAGTGGGTTTCCTTGTAATTTTATCCCTTTCTGTGGAGCCGCATCGCTCTTTTTTTGCATGTTTTTGTTTTTCTTTCGCAAAGGATGGGAAAAGGCAAGATAGAAGTACCTATAGCCCTCCCCCAATTAAAGCGAAACAAACAAATAGAACTACACGTTTCATGCGACGATGATAGATCATATCTGTCCGTAAGTCAAGTCCGTAAGTCAAATCGGTAAGTTAGTCGTTCTATATGTGGCCCCATTCACCACTATCGGGTTCCACGGATCGGATCTAATCTCCAAGAAACGGATAAGCACCAATAGAGCGAATATAAGATAGTCCAATAGTAGTAGCATTATAAGATGAAGGTAGTATTCGGAAGCCCAAGTGTTGCCTCCAATATTACTTTTTAATTAATCCTTATTTCCCAAGCATAAGATCCATAATCGCTGAAATGCCCCAAAATCCCGTTTACAACTCCAATCCATGCATCTGCTGTATGACCTAAGCCTTCTTTTTCTTCCTGATCAAGTTCGCTTGAAGCACATTGACTCCAGATGGTTCATTTGCCCCGGCTGTACTGGTCTCTGCTGTCAATGTACCTGAACCTGTGGCGTTCCCTTCGCGGCCTTCGTTGGTTGCTGTCGTGTCGCTCTTTCCATAATCCTTCTTTCGTTTTCGCACTAATCCGGTATCGATAACATTTGTTGTCGCAATAGGAGTGTCGGCGGACTCGCCAGCTACATTCCTTCCCCTGACTTGCTGGCCGACCCAGAGCTGGTCCGCAAGAGACGCGACTTTGTCGCTCCACGCCTTAGTGCTGGCAATAGATACCTCTTGGTTGTAGAAGTCCTGTTCGAGAAGGAAATTGATAGCCGCTTTGTAATCTTCTTCACTCATAACGGCATGGCCCCGGCCAGCTTCTGGCCAATAGAATGCACTTAGATTTGCGTTCTGCTGTACTTTTGGACGGATCTCAGAGGATAAGCCCCCTGACTGGGAAATTGAGCCTGGCAGATGGCCAGCTGACGTTTTCACCGCCGTAGTATCCTTGGCAGCGTCGGAAGACTGTGAAGTAGTAGGGCCGAACACGTCTGTCCACGTGGGTTCCATATTCAGCTCGTTAGATGTAGGGGCAGCTGTTGTTGAAAATTCCTCCTTCTCTTTGAGCACAGGCCTGGAGCTTGTCATTTGAACCGAATTGACAAGTCCCGGAGGGTTGACAACGAGCCACAAGAACCCGACCAGTCTTCCCGACGAACACTCCTGTCGGAAAGACATCATCTCCCAGAATTGATCTAGAGATTTGACACTCTTCCACTGGCCAGCGCTTTCCTTTGAAATCCCCGCCTCCGTCTGCTTCGGAAGCTCATCGTCCAGGTCAACCAGGAAGCGCGTCTTCGGATCATCCGGAAAGCGAGGAATTAAGCAGCGCGGAGGCGAAGTAGTGTTGTCGCATAGTTGATGAAGTGGGTAGCTGTTCAGCCATCTGGGGCGTTCCTTGTCATCGAATTTTGCCGCGTTGGGAAAGAAGCCCCGAGTTTCGAATTTGTCGCATCCAGGGACAATCAGAAACGCTGTCGCGGAACTCTTAGCGGATTCCATTGCGCGGTCAAGGAGGCCTTTCTCATGAGATCCTGATTCCGGTTCATATTCGCGCAAGATGGGATCGACGACGCGACACCACCACTTGATCAAGCCCCTGTCATCCAGGACATGTTTTCCCTTGTTTTCGATGCTGCCCGGGAATAGATACTGGTTTTGGGCCCGTGCAAATAATGAGACTACGAGGCGAACTCCCGGTCGCTGATGGGTCTGCACCAGGAAAGAGAGAAAAGTATTGGAGATACGCCTGATGAGCGAAACCTTCGGCACATTCTTGAGTAAGTGTAGAAACCCAGTGGAGTCGGCCTTGGACACGAAAACGGTTGTCAAATGTGCCGTGCTGTAGACCAGCACTTCAATTCCGAAAATGATGATTTCAGGTCCATCCTCTCCCTCTCCCACATTGACGGACGCCGACAGGAAGTGATTTTCACAGAACGTTGACTCGGGCTCCTCACCTGGGGGAGGTGCAAAGAGCGCTGTGCATGGCGTTGGAGCTGATGAGATATGGCGAATGATGACCTTTACACCGGTGGGGAGCACCTTAGCCAAGAGATCTCCCAGATCAACATCGACCTTAGACATCGGCTTTTGTTGGAAACCAGGCGGAATGCTTCATATAGAGACAGGGATTAGAATTATTAGTCGCGTGTTACTTTATATTTCCCTTTTTGTTTTCCCCTTTCTTTCTCTTTTTCCTTTTTTTTTTTCCAGAAGCCTCGCGGACAGTCACGTGCAGCGGACTGGCCCTTTCCAACGGATCGTCAGGGAAACAAGTTTACCAGTGAATAGATACAGACCTTAGGTGAATGTGAAATTCAATGCAGCATATTTCTTCAATAATACTCTATCTCCCACAGGTCACTTGTTGTAGAAGGTGAATTAGCCGTATTCATTTTTCTTTACAGTAGCAAGTCGCCTATTAATTAGCGCTCCAACCAAATTTCCCTGGCCTTATGTATAGCCCATATCAAACCGAGCTGCCAACCAAATGCCTGCTTCATATTACTAGTATAAGGGGCATCTAGTGTCTTGACATTTTCTGTGCCCTAATTTATTGTACATGAGTTTTTCAAGTTGACACGCTTCCCGTTCCACCCTTCCCATGAATACGTATAATGTCTTATTAGCAATTTTGGAACTATAGGAACGACGATTCCTCCGCTCTAGTTATCCTCTCCTGAGAAAAGCCAAGTCATATCAGCCGTATTCTCAGCTCAGGGAATGTGCCCGGTTTTGAGAGATTCCAATCCTACTGCAGTGGAAAACATTGGATACTTGGCTAAGAGATGTTTGTGGGGGAATCCAAAACCTATTAGACGTGGGTTACTTTATAGAGATAATTGATGAGCTTGAACAACCATTGCTCGAGCCTATACTAGCTAGGGTTAATCTTACTTGCAAACCTTAAGTCCGTTTACCAGAGACCTATTCAATTTGTGGCTAAATTCAGCTTCACGGAGTCACGAAGAGACCACCTCCGTGTATCAAGCGCAAGAGGCAGGTAGCAAATGGATTATAGCCCGGTTATATATCACTGTGGCGGTTCCCCCAATGATGTTTCTTTGCACCAGTGTTTCTGATTCTCGGGTAACAAGGCCTAAGTTGGCCGTGTCGCTTTAGGCATGAGCCCTTTCCCAATAAACGAACCGAATTTGTAGGTTCGGGAAGACTTAGGTTGGAACCGGCTGTTTGTCGACCCATGTGAAGTCTCTTCAAGCAACTTCTTAGTCTCCCTGAGTTTGCAGGCTCGGAGCTGGAGGCTCTTAAGCCACTCACGCAAACACCGTCGAACCCAACGCCTGTGCTACTAAGTTTTCGCTAATATTGAGTTCGACCCCAGCGGTTTCTTGCTATAGCTCGCTGTGACTCGGGACTTGGCGTTCGTCTAAGCCAGTGACGTTCAGAGACGGCGCCCACAGGTGAACTGGCGCAGTGCATTTGGTTATAATGTTCGCCATTGTGTTGTGCACAATGACTTTCCGAAGTACCCCAATAGCAGTTCCGGGGGTGGGGTTTCCTGCTATTCTAGCCAAGCATATTAGCTACCAAATTTTTTTTTTTCCAGCGATCGAGCGAGTGATGATGCTCAGCGGCCTTCTCAATGGTTCGACCAGCTCTCGGGCCCTCCATCTCGCCTACCAAGGCACTCCGAGGATATTACGCCGAGTTATCGAACTCGCAACGCTCCTTTTGGAGCTTATCAAGCTATGCCATGGAACCATGGGCATCCTATTGGTACCTAGCTATTCTACCTACCTAAAGGGGTACGATGGTATCTCCATGGTAGGAACGACTTGACTGGTTGGTCCTTCTGAGGCTCCAATAATTTTCATATCATTTCAATCGGTTAATCTGAATTGCTATTTCAATTGACTTGCCATCTCAAAACTCCATTGGTTGCAGTACACTGCAGCTATATGCATGTCTAGAAGTATTCGGCAACGGCATCCAAGTCATCGGCATTCAATAGAGCAACGCCTTCCTGGAGAAGAGTCCTCCAAACAGCATTGCGCGTTCTAATCGGATAATAAGGTGTCTCCCAATACCTGGCCCCAATCCCTCTTTCCTTCGCGAGACTGATCTGAGACCGAAGGATATCTTGCTGCTCACCGCTCAAAATAGAATCGTTGTCACCATGCGTGACAAAGCCGATAGCCGCCTGGAAGCTGGTAGATGCGATGGGGGAGATCAGGGATGTGATCTCGGCATTCTTCTCCAGTGAATCTAGGTGCGCATCGAAGAAGTAATCCCGATCCGCAACTAGCCCAACCATATCGAGAGGCGTATTGCCTGTCCCGATTACAGTGATGGGTCCAGTGGTCACCGTCTTGTTGTCTTTCAAGGTGGTGAGGTAACCCTCCTGACGGAGTGGCTCTAATGCGGCAATAACAGCCTTGAAAGTTTCAGGGCCTGAGGTTTTCACATCGACGAAAAAGTACAGGGTTTGTGAAGTAGTGGTGTCGAAAATGCCGCTGTTACAATGTGTTAATACTCATTATACTACACGAGTATAGGGATGCGAGGGAGGATATTGCGTGGAACTCACTTCTTCGTGGGGGAAGTCACAAAACGTGATTTTGGATTCTGGCGATGCAGCACGTCTAGCATTGGGTTGATGTAGAGCGACTCGAAGGTTCGCTCTTCAGTCAAGGATGATTCATCATGCCCGACCTACGGTCATTAGTAAGTCATTAATGTAGGGGCTTCAAGCATTGAACCGACATAAAGTGTACCATCATAGAGCCACACATCTGCTTCTGTGGAGATACACCCCTTGGAGATACCTTCATGGAATCAGCCTTAATTCGCTCAGGAAGGTTTTTCTGGCCATACCAGTGTAAAAAGGAATATCTCTCCAGTAATCGCTAGCGTAGAGTTAGTCGATGACCCTGCTGTAGTACAGCATTTACATTTTCTTGTGGAAAGCAAAGCTAAACAAGAAATAAAGATCACGCTCAAGATAAAGATACACTTAAAAAAGGTAACACATAGTTCAGAGACTTACTTGTGAGAATGGATTGGAATCTAGAAATTATTAATTTGGGTTGCGATTGAGAGGGAAAAGCCATATATGTAGCATAACTCAAGGTGGAACCCACAGGCATAATACCCCTAGTAAAGTCGGTAGGGTACCCATATTCATTACTCCCATGAGTGTTCTTCAGCACACTTTGAAGCTCTGCTGAGGTCCCAGCAGCCAGTCCTGGGGACAGGAGAGCCGCGGATGCTGCGACAAGGAGGGATTGGGGGTAAACCATGTTCAATTAGAATTAGTCCTCTATGAAATAAAAAAGATATAACAGAAATAAGCAGTTGACGCCAAAAAAGATTCTATAAGAAACTGATGACAAGTGGGAAGTAAATAGTATACAATGAGTGTTTGTTTAGCTGTGCCCAGTGTTGGAAATTGAACGAATGCCGAGAAGTGGTCCGCGGCCAATCACGATCTCACGTGGCCAACCAACACTGCATTTTTTTTTGTCTTCGATGAAGAAAACGAAAAGATTTGCAATACCATCTAGAGAAGTTTTGATGTACAAAACAATGTTGAATTTCCCTATATTTCTCTACTTTCCATATCCTATCGCCCAGTCCAACATCCTTAGTCCCTGACTGTCCCAAGTCAATACATACTTCCTACTCGGATATAAAAGACAAGAGACAGAGGAATGAGCAGAGCAATGGTGAAGAACTTGATGATTCATAGATTAAGAGGCTGGTCTGTTCTTTCAAAAAAACATACTCGATTGCAAACGCCACCAAGGTATCATTAAGAATGAACATGATCACGGGAAACAAGCTGAGCTCTTTACATGAAACGACTAATGCTAATTCAACCAGCTTGGATAGGATAAAAAAACCAAGACTGTCCAATGTATTAGACTTCTCGAACGGATGGCGCCCTAGAACTGTTCTGAGAATCCTGCGCGCTGGCCCTACGGAGGCTTAGGTTCCCAATTCGTTGGACTAAGTTGCTTCCAACAGCATCCACAGCACCCTTTGGAGCATACAAAGTGGGCCCTTGCGCAGCAGCCTCCTGGACCTTGAATAGTTTAATGCCGGTTCCATTCCACACTCCAACAGTACCCGGGGTGGCGCCTGAAGCGGATCCGACGACCATCTCACTTGAGAAGATGAATCCCCAGAGTAACGATTCATACCAGCCCATCGAAAGAGCCGACCATTCAAAGGAGTGTACACGAGTAGGGGGAGGCTCTGTAATGATAATCTGAATCGTCGGTTCCTCCGCAAATGTAGGAAGATTGGTGATAAGAGTCCGAGCTTCTGAGTTAGATGCACTTTGGAAAGCAGACTCAGGAACGTGCGGGGTAATCGCTGAGATGATGGTAAGAATAGTATGAAGTGGGAGTTCTGGGAGCCAGGACTCAAGCTGGATATCGTGCAGTCAGTAACTTAAGTGATGGGTTGGGAATGGGAGATCACTTACCCAAGCCACAGTTGGTGTAAAACCACTGGGAGTCGTTGGGAATGCCGCCGACATACTACTTTGGCTAGTCATACTGTTTTGCCTAGAAAAGGAAAGCTGCCCGGCAGGCATCTTGCCCCGTGCTTTTTCAGACATGCCCCGCAGCTGGAGCGGCATGCTTTCATCAATAGCAGACGAAACTGAAGGTCTCCGAGAACTTTGGACCGATGGAGATGATTGTGCCGGCGTCTTTTGCTCTTCTCCCTCATCGTCTGAATCATCTCCACCAATTGCGAAAGGGCTATTCTCTTCAGGAATACGACCCAGCGGTGACCGTGCGCCGGAGGCTGTATGAGGGTCTTCTTCAGACGCAGACAGAACTGGGCTGGAGACAAAATCGTAAGACCCGCCTTCGGACTTCCGTCTCTCATTCTGACGCTCTATTTCTTGTTGCCCACTCTCAAGCGTAAATTCACGGACCGCCTCGAATCGTTTTCTATGTTTTAGGATGGCGTACACCAGGAACGAATTTTCTGGAAGAGATCAGCGACTTTTCATAGACCAAAGCGCGTAATAGAAAGACGACATACTCGTGAACTGATGTTCCAGGATTGAGTTGATGGATTCGAGTACCGAGGACAGGAGGACATGATTTGTGTCATTAGCCAGTAAGAAACTAGGGGCAGACATCGACGAGAAGAGCTGTAGAAGTTTTGAGCATGCGGCCGGGGATAGATTTTCGACGTAGGGGGCTATATTATTGATCACTGCTAGGAGTGCCGGGTAGACAGTGGTCAATTTGCCCTTGCTTGCGGTGATTAGGGTATGAATGGACTACTCGCGTTAGTTTGATCACATGAACTTGAGACGTAGTATATGACAAACCATGATCAAGTAATCGGCATAAGATCCCCGGAAGCCGGGGATACGAATGCTTTGTGGAAGCGTCTCCTGAGCCTCGAACTTCTTGTTCAAACTTTTTCCAAAGTTAGGCTCGACGCTCATTGTCTGTAGAATGAAAATACACATCCTGACCACGCCTTGCTGCGAAGGGTCAGACTTGTATATAATAGAATAAAATACACAAAGAATAACAAAGTCGTGTGAGCGGTTGGAGTCGATGATGAACGACCTAAATCGCTTATTGCATTGCAGGGCTTCCCAGAAGAGCATCATCATCTCAGGCGCCCATTTGACAGTCTTCTGGCTACCGGGAAGGTAAGAGTTTGTCGCTTGCATCTGCCATAATGTAAGCTGAAAGAAACGCCGAACGTGAGGAGGAGGCAAAACCCACGGGCTGGTTTAAGATCCTGGTCATGCCGTCAACAAGAAATTGGAAATCTTGCGGCCTGTGTAGCCTTCCAAAATAATGGCGATAATGGTTCTTTGGCGGAGCTCCACGGCCATCTTCTGGGATCGGATACAAGAGAAGCACCAAGAGGAGTTGCAAGCAATAGATTACCAGAATTTGCTTCGGATCTTTCCAGACAACATGGTCATAAGGCACCCTCCAAGAAGCGGGGTTATATTTGATGGCCTGTAATATGGACGTGAGTAAATCCTCTCATCTCTAACATCGAGGTGCACTTTAATCCATACCGTGTTCAATAATGAACATAGCAGTGTTAGAACGGCCTGCTTATCGGGAGAAGTCGTAATGTACGTAATAGCTTTTACACCCTGCACTGGCAACAAACCTACAGGAGCGTCAGCTGAGGCCATTGTCGGTTTATATTGACAGTACTTACCGGAAGGCATGTACATCGCCTTTCCCGTCAATGTAAGCAATAGTCGAAGAATTTCACATCGGTTGTTTTCTAGCTCTTTGTTCGATCCCATGGACATGTTGCAACCAACACCACTCTGCCATATTGAGTAGGAAATTTTGTTTTTAGCCGTCGGGAGTCGTGGGATGGTGAAGTCGGTGTAAAATAGAAGATCCAGGAGAGTATCGATCAATTCCTCAGCCAAAGGCTTCACATCTTCATAGTCATTGAGTTGTGGTGACGGTCGTCGGTCCTCAGGTTGTGCTTCATCGAAGAGCACCTCTGTTGCGACTTGCGCCTCTCTGGTCTTCTTCCTCCGACGACCCCAGAAGAATTTATCCTCCCAATCCTCTAAATGTTCAGCCTCGTAAACGAAGGGGAGGATGCGGGTGAGGATCCGAACGCAGTTGAGCGCGTCACGGTCAGGAGCCAGCTCAGGGTCAGGAAACGAGGGGTGGCTCTTCAACACAGTGAGACGAGAGGTTACTGAGAGTAATAGGGTTTCGAAATTCGATAATGCATTATCGCGAGTCCGTCGTATATCGGCGGGGGTGAACAAACTGAAGACATCTTCGGTGGACTCCGGGAGCTCCCAGAACTACAGGACAATGGTCAGATAAACCACGTAACCCCGCACAAATAAATGAAGTAGGAAACGAACTCTGGCCCAGTACGGATCGTCCGCAGGAATGTCCTTCTCCTCCGAAAGACGAAATATTCCCTGCTTGAAGACTAGCTTTGACTCCGAAGCTCCCATTGTAAAGCCACCACCTGTGTTTTACGGGACTATCAGCCGCATGCAGTCAAGGAACCGTTAGTATACAAACTCAGAGTTGAGTATGCGTTCCAGAAGTGGTGCTTTCGATATTGTCCCAATAGGTAAACGCCGCGTGTGGATGAACGTCACTGAATGGTGGTAGTTGGCATTGTTGGGGCCAATGCATAAAGCGGGAACTAGAACTTGGAAGTTGGTACTAGACCCGCGGAGACTCGAGATAAAGAGCTGGGGAACGTGGGAAAATAGCTGCCCCTAATTACGCATTGTGCGGTCCATGCTTTTTCATTTTTCTATAATTGAGCCACAACTTCTTCCCGGAAAGAACTATTGCAATTGATTTGTATATTTTCAGATTTTAAGATTAACAATTAGGAGGAAAATATGTGCCTAAGATGCATAGTGAGAATTGATTTTTTAGAAAAGGACACAGTGCTTGCTGAACGCCCTCGAGAAAAACCTATGAACATATGATTGTCTACCCCGTTAAGGAACCGAACTCCAACCCAAGCTATTTAAAGACTACCGTTGCTTGCTGACAATCGCCGACTCCGCTCATACAGCCACTTGTTGCTCAGAGCCGTGCTCATTCGCTTGCCCCCTACTGGCGAAGGAGTTGCAGGTCCCATACTCGATCCAAAGCCCATACTCGATCCAAGGCCTATACTTGATCCAAAGCCCGATTCCCTAAAAGGTGAACTGCGACCAAGTGGTGACGGAGAGCCAAAGCTCGGTCTCCGCCCACTGTCTCTGCCCCCATTTGACACCGCCTTCTGGAATAATGGGCTAGTAGAGGGTGAAAATGATGCGCCGGAGGAAACCCGACGCCCAGAAGCATTGGCGCTTGCCGACAAAGGCGACGCACTCCTGCTGGCCGGACTTGCTGCTCGCGACCCAGATAGACGGTATTTTGGCGGAGTGATGTACGTAGACCCCGGCGTTGGCGGCAGTGTAGCGGAGGGATCAAGCCCAAGGAGGACGCGCTGCGTAGGCGTGAGAGGAATATCCGAGAGGTTGTCCTTCGGCCGGATCAGAGGGTATAGTGCCACGAGGATGTTGAGAATGAAGACAACTTGCAAAACCAGGAGCGAAAGATCGGGATATGTAGAATACTGGCTGAGCTTTTGTAGTCGTACAGAACTACAATAGATCTATTAGATCGCACGACAGGTAAACAATTATCTTGTCACTACTCACTAGGATTTGATGGTGTTCCCGAAGATCCAAGTTGCGATGAGAGCAGCACCATTCCATACGAGTCTCCTTATATTGCGATCTCCAAACGTTCCAGCATTCTGTCGCCGGACAATCTCATTCAACTGCGGATGGCGCCACTTTCCAGGCGTTTGAGACCCATCTGCAGTAGGCGCTGGCGAAGATGACGCTCTAGGGGTAGATGGAACAGATAGGGAAGCCATTGAGGCACACGAAGATGTATAGATGCGGACAAAGACGATAAAAGTAAAAAACTAGCAGACAAATGAGCACGATATTCTCAATCTTGCAAAGAGGGGCTTGGAGAACTTACCTTGAACAGGGGTGAGAGTAACTTACCTTTCGTTACCTGTGTGAAAATGCGCGAGGGTGTGCAATTTTAGTTACCTGGACATTGGTGAATGGTTTCTAGTCACAGATTATGATTAGAGCCTCAGAATGACCATAATTGTATGGCAGTGGACTGTGCAACAAGCTCCTCTGGTGCTTTGGTGGGACAATGCTTGTTTTGATGATCGGTGCGTCTTGTTCATGGCAACGACCGACACACAAGCGCATTTGGCGCGGAGTTTTCAGGTAGCTCGGGAACTTTTGTTGTCTAAACGCCGGACCCGCGCACCGTCTCCACATGTCTTCTCAGCTGAGGTCACGTCACCATCTCGCTGCAACCTAGAGCGCAGTATTTCTAAGGAAAAAAGAAAAACAAATCAAATCTTAAATATCTTGTACATCTTAAGGTTCACATGACAACACGTTTTTGGGCATAAAAACATTCCAAATGGCTTCGGAACCGTCGCTGGTGGCCAAATTAGATGCTTTGGTCGCTGACGTCCTGGCTGACTGGAACGTTTACACCACTCTTATTGCAGGAACTATCGTCGCCTTTCTCATTTTCTCCTTTGTTACATCCAAGGAGTCGGATATTCACCCATTTCTGCTAGCCCGTCAATCAACCGCCTTCCCTGTACGCCAGCCTGGCGAGTCTGCCGCCTATCGGAGTCTAGAGACGCCCCACGGGTTCCCTCTCAGGGCTGGATTGAACGTCAAAGACCCAGGAGCGCCAAAATGGACGTCTGGAAGAAGAGGTGACCTGCGTGATATCTGGAAAACAGCCATTCGCGGAGCCGCCGAGGATGGCAAGCTATCTGGCCCTCAGGGAAAGATTTACACTGTGCTTGGAAGGCGGGCGATAGAGCATTCGCTGGAACAAGTGACACAAGAAATCAATGTGATTGGATCGCGCCTGCAGTCATCCAAGGCCAAAACTGTTGCTGTTTGTCTTACAGACTCGGTTGAGCTTCTTGCAACAATATTTGGTTAGAGCTGCTTTGATCTGTATCTTGTAATTCCATTGCTGACGGAAACTTTGGTACAGCTGGTGCTTTCTATGGTTTTAAGACCATAATCATTCCACACAATCTCGATCCTAAAGATCTTTCTACCCTCCTGCAGAAATCTCAGGCAGACGCTTTGATTGCTGAGGCAGGCGCGCTCGATTTGTCTTTGGTGGCTAAGGATAACAAGCAACTTTCCCAGGTTATCTGGGTTGCGAAGCTTGGAAGTAGACATATGGACTGGAATGATGTGCCCGGTGACGTTAAGAGTACCCTAGAGGTGGCTGTGTGGCATGAACTAGTGGAAGAAAATAAGGACTTGGCTGGACTAGATATTCCCAGCTGGGAGCCCAACTCCCCGACACAATCTGTCACTACCGTTTGGCCGTCTGCGACGCAAGGATTTGACTTTATCGAATATCAGTCAGAGGTAAGGTTCTCGTTACTGTGTTAATTCAAGGCTAACGGCAGAGAAGAACTTGGTTTCCGCCATCGCCGGCTTGACTTATTCGCTACCTCGTAACCAGCGGTTCGGCCCTAGCGATCTGGTTCTCTCGATTGATTCTCTTTCTCGATCATACCCATTGTGTCAGATGATGGCCGCTCTCTTCTCGAATGCCTCTATTGCACTCAATTCTGTCGCTGGGGAAAGTGTTGACTTCGCTTTGGCTACCGTTGGAGTTTCTCCTACTGTAATCATCGCTTCATCCCGCACTATGTCAGACTACCATGATAGGTTCATGGAGCCACATTCCGGTGTAATATCTTCCCTTGCTCGTTGGTTTGACCTGAAGAAATTGGATGCTGGAGTCATGCCGTCTCATGGCATGTTTAGCCAGATCGCCAATATTGGACCAACCGCCGAACTTTCGCTCGATAAGCTTCGTCTCTTATGCATTTCGCACCGTGTTAATGCCGATTCTCAAGTTCGCCTGACTTGTGCCCAGTTGACAGACCTGAGAATTTTCACGGGAGCTCGTGTTGTGTATGCCTTGACTGGAGCAGGCGTGGCAGGCGCTGTCTCCCAGACCAACATCTTCGACTATCGGCGTTACAATGGACCGAGCCACTTAGGGCCTCCTTTGAGTAGCGTTGAGGTCGTCCTGACCGGCGTCTCTGAGGACAAGGAAAACGAAGGACAGGTAAGCAACGCAATCATCAGTTCAGGACCTGCGTCGCGTCTCTATATTTGCTAACTTTTTATAAACAGATTACTGTTTCTGGTCCTGCCGTTATCTCTGGAAAAACTACACTCTCGGCTCAAGGCCGGATCCGTGACGATAACACGTTGGAGCTGTGCTAGATTGAAAATTGCGCAAACACATCTGATCTTTTCTAGCGTTGATTATGCAGCTTCAAGACTTTATTGCTGAGTGATTTTATACCAGAATTGAATTGCCTCTATCCATGCAACCGCTGGAGTTTCAATAATTAAAGCGCGGTGTATAGACTGTCAAAGGAAAATAGCACCCATTTTCAGATTGAGATAACATACAGCTCCAAATGACTCTAAGTGGTAATAATACAGTTCATAGACAATATGTAGAAAGAAAAAGCTTAACCCTGATGTAAGAGGTGGCTCTGCTGGAGACCCAATGTTGGCCGTTGCGCAGCCTTCGCTGGTGCGGCCTTCTTCTGGTTTGCAATCAAAGTGCCCAACTCGTTTACGCGGGTTTTCAAGCCAGGGGCGACAGACTTATCATTCGCAATGCTGCTCAGCTGGAGTGCAAGCTTCATACCATTGTAAATGGGTACATTCTCTTGCAGCATGCGGTCAACGCTAGGCCACTTATCAGCGTCGCGACCGAAGTTACCAAGCGGCCAGCTGCCCAAGAGACGCTGAGCATAGGAACGGACCAGGCCACCCTCATCATCACCGCCGAATTCAGCGAGGGCACGGGCAGCAGTGAGTTCGAGCAGTGTACCGATAACAAACGGTTTCCTCTTCGGGTCTAGCTCTAAATTATGTTCAATGTGTTCGGGAGCCTCCATCAGGGAGACAAACTGCTTTGCTAGGCTATAAGCCTTCGACACGTCGGGGTCCTTGAATTCTCCTCTTTGGGCCTTGCAGTGAAGTTCAAAGAAGATACGCTGTACAATGTCCAAATCGTTCAGGCGAAGGCCAGTTCGCTCGCTCTGCTTTGCGGCCTCAAGGATACTCCCCAAAGCATCAGCCTGGCCCGCTCGACGCACCATCCACTGCCAACGGTCGGACTTGATAATACGATGTGACATCCGTAGCCCGGACAGGAAAGGAATCAGGTTCTGCCAGTCCTTTGTCGTCTGCATGAGCGAAAGAACGTCCACAATTTCCTTCTTCGTCGGCCTCGATTGCGGGTCCATGGGTCGAAGTAGGAAGGTTTCATCATTTTCGCCAATCGGCACAGAAACAGGCTCTTCCTCTAAACGGTCGGCATATTTCTGGCGGAACATCAGCCTCCTCTGCGGAGTTCCTAGTCCGAATGGAATGAAGAGTTCTTCGCGGAAACGGTTTAGGGCCTGGTCCAGCTCGGCGGAAGAAGTCGGGGAAAAGGTCGGGATGGCTGTATTATAGATATTAGTCTGACGGTTATAACATGAGGAATGCGCGCGATTGTACCGTTTTTCGAGGAATAGCTACGCTTCAGTGAGAGGTTGCCAATGGATTGACGGATGGTGCTGGAACTCTGGCCGCGGAAGAGCCTTCCAATGGCGTTTTGCGCCATTGTGACGGGATATAG
The DNA here is from genome assembly GCA_009176345.1 of Aspergillus leporis. Lineage (NCBI taxonomy): Eukaryota > Fungi > Ascomycota > Eurotiomycetes > Eurotiales > Aspergillaceae > Aspergillus > Aspergillus leporis. The sequence continues at coordinate 220,266 of ML732180.1, read as the reverse complement.
AGAATTTGGGAGTATTAAGATCTTTAAAAAACACCAGAAGAAATCTCCCTGTAAGAATAGGCCTCCCTATCAATTAATTCAACACGTCGTGAATCGCAAGCTTCTCTGCGGTGGCAGAAAAGTTCCCGGAGTTCGAAGTTCTGGACTTTGACCCAAACAGGCAACCTGAGGCTTGGCGGAAATTCTGCCGGTCCGCAAACTTCATGTTCGGAGGTCCGTCTGTTCCTGGCATCCTTCTCTTCGCCAGCTGCTCAACACACCACAATTCCTGCGGTCATGGCGGCCTTTTCACCTATCTTGCGGCAGCTGGGCTGCTTAAGGTCTCTCGCGAAGCCCCAGCCATTGGTGCCATGCCAAGTCGCTCGCCGATCGATCACGACTGTGTACACTCCGAAGCAAGAGCCAGCACCTCTTCCGACCAAATTGCCGAAGTCATTCCTTTCTCAAGTACCACCTCGCTTGCAGCCTGCTCAGGGTATGATATGCGCTCTTTTCTACCTTTCTCCTAGTCATTGATATATTGTATGGCTAATGTCTCCCTACAGGTCGCAAGAAGCTCAAAGTCTATCCTCCTCCACCCTCAAGCCGGACTACGTGCAAAGACCCCGTGGCGGCAGTGACGGAATCTCAACTGGCGGCCCTTGATCCGACTGGCGAACGCAAGGCGCTTTTCGACTACCGGAGGAACCCGCGCAGTGTCAAAGTCGGTGACATTCTGCGCGTGACATTCAAGAACGGGGATCCCTTCTCCGGCGTCTGTCTTAGCATTCGTCTGCGTGGCGTTGACACCTCATTCTTGTTGCGTAATGAGCTCACAAGGGTCGGTGTCGAGATGTCGGTGAAAGTTTTCAGCCCCAACGTTGAGAGCGTGGAAATTGTACAGAGGGCGGAGAAGAGGAAGAGAAGAGCCAGGTTGTATTACATGAGGTACGTACTCGGCTTGTGGCCCCAGTTCTATAGTCTTTTTCATAGGTGCATGAATTGGCTAACAAACCTCATTTCCCCCTCTACAGAAAGCCTAGACACGACATGCGGAGCGTTGAGAATATCGTTTCGAACTACCTCCGACAGAAGTCTGCTCTTACCGGCCAGAGAGGAGGACAGAGAGGACGAGGACGAGGAAAGCGGTGATAGAGGGCCGCTGTGCATTTGGGGTTCTGCATTTGGCGACTGTATTATAACTTACACATGTATATGGCATTTGACGTTTACTGATTTATTTATTGTAACCTCGGATAAAGATCAATATAGGGTATGCTTTTGGAAGAAGAGAAAAGGAATAACAGTTATAATAGATTTGTCGGCAGTACTCTATATTGAGCGGTATTACTTTTGTTTAGCGGGGTTCGTGCGTTAGTTGATTTCTCACAAGTGACCATAACATTTACCTTATTTAGGATGCCGATCACCATAAATGCCATCTTCTAGAAGTAAATGATGTTTTCTACAGCAAGATCTCTTTGATGTCTTATCACACCATGCCTCTTTATACTTATTCACCGCTTCCACCTGGAAATAGCACTATACGCATGTTTCGCCTACTGCCCAACAAAGACACAAATGCTCGAATCGAATGTGAGATTATTGTACACTCTCTGGAAAAACGGGGGGAGTACATATATGAAGCATTATCATATGTATGGGGCTCTACGGATAACCCCTCCATGATCTACATCAATGGGTGCGTCTTGAAGGTCACTTCAAACTTGCATGCAGCGCTATCACGACTTCGACTTCAGCGATTTGAGAGAATACTGTGGGTTGATGCTATTTGCATTGACCAGGAAAATAATACAGAGAAAGAACAACAGATCTGGCTAATGTCAGAGATATATGGCCAAGCTAAGAATGTTATTGTCTGGCTCGGAGAAGAGGAAGATGATAGTACAGACGCGCTTGAAAGCTTGCGTCTTATTGCAGAGGGCGACACTCCGCAAGCTGACATCAATGATGCAGCACTTATAGCGCTTTTAGGGCGTCCTTGGTTTCGACGGGTCTGGGTAAGGGGAATGGATTCGTAGCAAAGACTATGAAGGAACTCGGTTAACCATCAAAATAGGTTCTTCAAGAGGTGGGTGTTGCTCGGTCCGTTTTGGTCAGATGCGGTCCTATGGAGATGACTGGCTACGCATTCTCCTCAGGTCTGCGGAAGCTGGAGTCCCTCAATGACAGACCGCAGAACTTGCGGAGTTTGGTGGTTTCTGTCCGATCAGTGACTTATCTTCTTGGGAGAGCAATATTTCGGTTCAGTTACGGGAGGAGATCTAAAAGAAGACATCCTTTAGGCGAGTTGCTGGATATGTACCATGCGCACGAGGCCACTATTCGCCACGATAAAGTGTTTGCGCTCCTCGGTATGTGCTCTGATGATTTAGACGCCGTAGGCTTATTGCCGCATTATGACATCCCCTGGGATGTCCTTTTCCGGCGTGTTATCAGTCATGCTCTGTCTGAAGATATGTCAATCGAGACCTGGTCTGATAAGGAGCTAGCGTTGATCAAGGGCAAGGGGCACACCCTGGGAAGGGTGTCTGCGGCATATGGCGACAAATCTCGCTTTGATAGACAACACGTGCACTTTGCATTTAATAGTACAGCCAAGTCACTTGGGTACGTCAAAGTGCCAACACAAGGACAGGATACTGGACTGGGTTGCCGGTTCGTTGAATGGACATTACGTGTTTCTGCACAGTCTGTCAAGCCTGGGGATATCGTCTGTCTTCTTCAGGGTGCATCCAAACCAAGCATTGCTAGACCGTTTAGGGATTGTTTTGTCATTATTATGACTGGAGTTACTCCTCTACAGAGTAAAGTTGCCAGCTCAACGTCATCGCGAAGATCGAATATCTATGAAGCTTTTTGGAAACCGGCGGCCAACTGCCTCAGAGAATTTCTCCTCGTCTGGAATTGGGAAAGCCCTTCGGTTCAATCAAACGAACAAAGAATAGATGCATTATGGCCAAATATCAATAACTTGGTACCCAATTCTCCAGAAACAGAGTTGGACGCAATCAACAAATTATACGATATGGCAGCTATTCTGGTAGATGCAGGCGGGTATGACGAGGCATCAAAGCTGTTGAGTGATATGATAGATGTGGATGGAGAACTGCTTATACGAATGTCTGAAACCATGCAGTTGAAATACTTGGACCTTCTCACAGTCATATACAGCAACAGTAACAAATGTACACGGGTGGTAACACTGTGTAAAAGAGCAACCATGATGAGAAAGCAGCTAGAAGGCTCAGAGTTTCCACACGTCCAACACAGCGTGGCTAACCTACTATCGGCATATATATCTATTTGTCAATACTATGCTGAAACTTGTCAAGTAGATGACGATTGCAGCTTTGCCATGCTGAGGGCAAAACTGGAGAACATGCTGCAGAAAACGCGACAAGTTGAGCAGCTCTCGAAACGAGTTATGCGTATGCTCATTGATATCATTCTTCAAGGCCAAGAGTTGCTATCAGATCGTTTGTCTTGTGATTGTCCCAACGTTCGCTCTACTGAGGTTTCCCTGGATATACGGAGCTGGGTAATGAGACCGATTCAGCTGATGACAATATTGATGAGGGCATGCTTTGGGCACACGGGAAGCCACACTTCGATCTCGAAGGATATTATAGATGAAGCAAGGCAAATGGGGTTCGATGATGAATCATTGCAATTTCTACTTAAACGAGAGGAAGAGTATCCTAAGAAGGAAGAAATAGGGTGTGATGTTGGAATGAAACCAGATGCTGTCCGAGTTCCTGGCGACTCGACAGGGACATCCTGTTAGTATCAAAGAATAATGAAGCAATTGAACAATAAGTAACCAAAGCTCTCTTCGTGTTGATAGGAAGGATCTTCCATCAATGAGAAGGTACTTTCAGAGGCATGAGCAAGCTGTGAGTATCTGTCAGACAATCTTCAAGCTTTACCTGCGCAACTCTTCGGTTGATTAGTTTCATTATCTTCGTATGACCTGCGATGACTGAATCCGAATGTAATCTGGATGGTCGGATTCAGATACGATCCATCTGATGTGGAAATACATACTAACTGGAGTAAAGTAGGAGGCCTCTTGCCTCAGGTTTAAAGATAGGGTTAGTCTCGCGCATGACTTTCTAGCCCCCACGTTACCCCAACTTCTCGCTCTTAGGGTTCAACTCAACGTCCTCTCAACCAGAAACACGACCATTCTACGCCTAGGATCGGCACTGCTTGTTGCTGGATTTTCCACCTATCATTTTTTCCCTCCTATCCAACTACGTTTGTCTTATCTTCGGCGTTTGCCCGAGCTCCCTTCTTCTTCAGTTACCAGTAATGCAAGAGCAAAAAGTTGCAAGTAGCACAGGAATGAATGTTTCCAACCAATGGTTAATGGGAACTACTCTCTTCGAAAATGGCTTGCCGGCGTTGTTCCGAGGTAGCGCGGAGTTGCGTCCGTTTTGTCCATGACGTTATGAACCCCACGCCTCGATTGCTACCTCGGATTTACCTCAGGGTCAATTCGACACGTCGGTCCCCGCACTCTTCCAAACCCCAGATGGAGCTGCCTGTGGTGGAGCAGCATTTGAGCTTGTGGGGGTCCATGTGGGGATATAGAACTTACTCCAGCCAGTCTATAACGATCAAGCGGGTATTGATCTCGAGGATGTGACTGGATTTGATCCTGGATTAAGCCTCATTGTAAGTGATCATGCTTAAATTGTCTGATGGGGTGTTAGTCCGCATTACTCCTCTATAAGAACAAAAATGTCCCCTCATCTTCTCGTGTTTCCCTGCATCGTCCTCCGCAAGCAGCTTGCCTGGCACGGGAGTAAAAAAAGACAGCAAAAATGAGCGGTAACCCTAGTCTGGAGCCTTCCCCAGGCTCTAAGAATGACACACTTGAAGCCCCTACGGTTATACACAGCGAGAACACCCATATCGAGTCAGAATGGAAGCCGTCAAAGCCAAAAGACGGCGACACAGCCATGGAACTGTTTAGTGACCAAGAGCTTCAGGAGCCAGTGGACCCGGCTGAGGCGAGGAAATTACTCTGGAAAATTGATTTCATGATCTTGCCTTATCTCGCCGTTTGCTATGCCTTCTTTTATATTGATAAGGTTAATTAGACCTCTAATCCATTTACCTGATATCCACTAGATCGGTCCTAGCTAACAGACAATTACCTCCAATGGCAGACCACGCTGAGTTATGCGGCTATTTTTGGGATTAACGAGGATCTCAACCTTCACGGCACACAGTACAGCTGGCTCAGTAGTGTATTCTATTTTGGATTCCTCGCTTGGGCGTTTCCGACCAACTTTCTTATGCAAAGACTGCCCATCGGTATGACCTCAAACGACATTCACATGTCGAAATGATCTAACTGGGGCTGTTCTAGGAAAATACCTTGGTGCCAATATTTTCATGTGGTACGTCTAGTTTCAATGGTATTAGTGGGCAACTTTCCTCGTGTCAATGAATTAACAATTCGACAGGGGTGTATTCCTCATGATCCAAGCTGCTTGCAACAACTTCACCACACTCGCCGTTCTTCGAGCCCTGGGAGGTGCCGCAGAAGCCTGTGCAGACCCTGCGTTTATGCTCATCACTAGTATGTGGTATACGCGACGCGAGCAGCCTGTACGTATCGGCCTATGGTATACCGCCAACGGGCTAGGAATTGCGCTTGGTGGGTTGCTAGGCTATGGGATTGGCCATATAAAAGGTGCCCTTCCGTCGTGGAAGTATGAATTTATCGTGATGTAAGCGAGTATCAGTTCAGTAAATGTGATGTTGCCCGATAACATTAACACCCCATCTAGAGGCGCTCTTTGCTCAGTCTGGGGAACCGTCATGTTCATCTTCCTTCCCGATTCACCAGTCTCAGCACCCGGTCTCAGTCAAAGTGAACGACAAGTCGCAGTGAAGAGATTACGAGACAACCAGACCGGTGTTGAGAACAAGCATCTCAAACCCTATCAGATCCTAGAAGCTTTTCTAGACTACAAGATGTATTTCTTCTTTGCCCTCGGTCTAGTTTGTGAGCATAACCCGAATAAACCCTACGCAAGTCCCATAGCTAATCACACGTCCTGACTAGGCAATGTCCCGAACGGCGGCATCTCGAACTTCGGAACCATAATCATCAAAGGCTTCGGATTCTCTACCCTAGTAACTACGCTCATGCAGGTAAGCCATGCATAAACTTAACAACAACCGACCATCCTCCAACAGCTAAAACTCACGGTCCCAGATTCCCTATGGAGCCCTCATCGCCCTCTCCGTTCTAGCCTGCGTATACCTCAACGACCGCTTCGAAAACAGACGCTGCGTCTTCATCATAATTTTCCTCCTCCCGAACATAGCAGGCGCATTTGGCCTGCGCTTCGTCCCGCAAGACCAACAAGTCGGTCGACTAATCTGCTACTACCTCACAGGCCCATACAATGCGGCCTTCGTTCTAGTCCTAAGTATGCAAGTCGCAAACACAGCTGGTACGTACCGCCCGATTCCCCTTCGACCCAACTCCATCGAACTAACTCAACAACCCGACAGGCCATACAAAGAAAGTAGTCACAAACGCAGTCCTCTTCTTAGGGTACTGTACCGGCAATATCGCCGGCCCATTTTTCTACAAAGAAGCTCAAAAGTAAGTTCTTATTAGCCAATGCTCCGTCGATATAAAATATCCAATACTAAACCTTCAGACCAACCTACGAGCTCGGAATCTGGTCCATGATCGTTTCGCACCTGATCGAAGCTGTTCTTATAACCACGCTTGGTTTTCTCCTTCGTTGGGAGAATAAGAAGAGAGATCGGATCCAGTCTCAGATGGAAGGCGGATTGGGGGGTAGGAATCTGGATGCTACGGCTTTCTTGGATTTGACGGATAGGGAGAATTTGAAGTATGTCCTCCCCATCTTTTTACCCCCTCTCCTGCTCTGTCCATGGTTCTCTGTGCTGTGTGATTTACTTGTGCTAATGTCTTTACTTGTGTGCAGTTTTCGGTATATTTATTAGTGGGGATATAGCTCTGTTTTCATGGATATCTTTGGTATAGGGAGCAGGGAGACAAGGCTATAGTTTTGTACTGAGTACAATATACGGGAAATCAGCTCACGATGACTATGTGAATGCTTTTGTGCTATGCAATTGAAACTAAGTAGGGTGTTGTGAAAAATGACTGTTATATTTCAAGTGACCATTCTCACTAACTCTCAAGCGGGACAAATCGCAACAGCAAATGAAACAATACATTGTATCTGACACATTAGGGACGCAAGTAATCATGGAAGTATAAAGCAAGGGAGAAGTTGAATGGAAGAAAAGACAGAAGAGGTATAAGAAAAAAAAGTTTATCCCTTTTTCGAAGAAGCCACCTGCTCAGAATTCTCCTCCGCAATATTATGCTGTCCAACGATAGTCAAAAACACCTGATCCAAAGTCGTCTGACTAACAGAATAAAACTGCACCCCCAAGCCCTCCTTGCTTTCCTCAAGGCGCGAAAAAGGCCCAACAATACTCTTACTCCCGGCCCCCTTGCCCTCGGCACTAGGGGCAAGATCGAATTCATCCCTTGTATCTCCTGGTGTGATCTCATCGTAGTTTTCGTAGGTCGCAGATTCCGCCACAGTAGCAGGTACAGTAAAGCGGAGTTGACCGTGGTAAGTCTTCTCTTCGATAATTGCACCGGAGAAATTCTGACCAACCCAATCACGGATCCGTTGCATATCCTCTTCAGTGGTATGAGGCGCCAGCTTATGGACCAAATGGACGTGATATCTATTTCCATACGTTGACCGAAGGGAATTCGTAGTTCCAAGGGCAAGCATTCGTTTCGCCATGATTCCTGCTCGATGCGCAAGGGCGTCTGCTTCCTCCATGGAATGGGTCGTGAGGACGATTGAGCGCCCGGGAGCAACAGAGGCGAGCGTCTTCCACATGACCCGCTTGGAAGCTGCGTCCATACCGGTGGATGGCTCGTCGAGTAGCAATACAGTAGGGTTCCCCATTAATGCGATGCCGAGCGACAGCTTGCGTTTGTTTCCGCCAGATAGGGTAAGTGCCATACGATGTTTGAAGGGGATTAGGCCGACGGCCTGCATGACTTGATTAACGTTGTAGGGCACGCCTGGAACGCCACGGATTCGAGCGTAGAAGGTGAGGTGCTCTAGGACGGTCATTTGGTCCATTGCGTCGAATTGGGGACAGACGCCGAGGTGCGACCGGGCGGAAGCACGGTGCTTCAGGACGGAGATGTTATCCACGAATATGTCGCCTCCGTTCCGGGATGGTAGGGTATCGCCACGGATGAGAGAGACAGTGGTTGTTTTCCCCGCGCCGTTAGGTCCTAGGAGGGCGAATACTTCACCTTTACTCACACTGAAAGTGATGTCTTCCACGGCCGTAAACTTTTGGAATGTTTTGGTGAGATGGAGAATTCGGAGGCCATCGTCAGAGCCTGTAGCTTGCGGTTTCCCAGAAACGATGCCTGTGTCCTCGATGAACTTCTCTTCCTCGTCATTGGGTTTGTATTTGACACGCAGAAGAGAGTGAACGGATCCTCCGTCACACCACAGAAGCAGTCCAAAAAGGATGAAAGATTGGACAATCAAATAAAGAATGGGTCCCCCGTAAAGAGTTATCTCTCCTGGATAAGAGACAATCTCGCTTCCCCGACATAATATAGAGAACAGGTTTAGAGACGTGAACAAGGCACGAAGCAGGTTCCCAGCGGGGGAGATGATACCGATTGTGAAATGCGCGATGTTGACATAATGGTCCGTTTTATCCGTGGGTGCATAGGTGAGAACGCACATGTAGGCAATGAAATATATGAGGAACAAAACACACTGGCCGCCAGCTGCGAATGCGAAGGCCGCAAGTTGTGATCCTGAGAAAAGAGAGACAAGGTATGATAGTAGAGTTGAGCAAAGCCCATATAGGAAGAAGACAACAAAAAGGTATTCAGAATGATACCATACATCGGATACGGCTATGAAAATAATGATGGCGAGAACGCTGGATATGACGACGATGCAGAAGTCAAATCCGAGATACGCTAACCAAAGTGACATTCCCCTGACACCATTGCTGAAGTGAAGAGCTCTGACGCTCCTCAGTCGCTCCATTGTTGGATACAGCGCGAATAAAGCCGGGTAGACCGACATGGCCAGACCAAAGTAGACAATGAGCTGCAGGATCTTACCGGCATCTTGCTGCAAAGGGATGTCAAAGTATTGAAATTGGAGATTGATAGGCATATCTGCTAACAAGCGATGGAAAAGGTTTTGAATGACGGCTGCAAGAGGAAGGTCACCGTTATCTCCTTTCCAGGCAAGGGTAGGGTTCGATGCTGCATCTCCGAGGTAGAAACCACCCGGGGTCACGTTCTGAAAGTTGTTCTTAATATAGTCGTCGAACTCAGCAAGGCTGTCCACCATATGAAAATGAGACTCTGCGTTTTTTAGAGTGCCTGAGTTAGCTGTCCCAGAGCTAGATAAAGAGGCGATGAAGTTTTCTAGAGTAGCAGTTGAAACCCTATTCGAGGGCCCGAGCACAATCTGAAAGTCACCCAGCGACTGTAAAGATTGAGACCTTGGTGTTCTCGACATGCTTCCCGCAGAACATCTGGTTTTATTAACACCGTTAAGGAAGAGTGTTACCAGGCCAGCTGCGATCACAGGGATGAGCAAAGCTGCAATGTACGGGAAAGGATTGCGCCGTAGTATGGTAGCCCTTTTCCGAAAGAGATACCAAGCCTGCAGAGCCATACTGATACGTTGACCGGTGAGTAGCTGCAATCCTCTATTTTGCTCCTGCCCAGTTTTATCTTCGGAATATTGCGCTTCAACTTGAGCATCATCCGTAACTGTGCCTGGAGCTCTTTCAGAGTCCAGCTCTTCGGCAACCTTCAAGAAAACATCCTCAATCGTAGGTCCGCTTACACGGTATTCAGTAACCCCCTGTTGTTCAAGCGCTGAAATAAAACGAGCGGCATCTGCAGAGCTTTGAACAGTATAAACTCTTTCTTCAAGATGAGTCTCGTGAGGGACATCATAGAGTAGACGACTCAATACTGCCTCTGAGCCAGGGACATTGAGAACATGGATATGATATCCTGAGCCTAGCCGATGCTTCAACTCAACACTCGACCCCTGTGCCTTCAGCACGCCTTTGGAAAGAATGGCAATGTGATCAGCAAGAAGATCTGCCTCATCCAAGAAATGGGTAGTCAATAGTATGGTTCTAGAGCCTCTTTCGGCTAAAAGAATATCCCATATCTTCCGACGCGAAATTGGATCGAGGCCGGAGGATACTTCGTCCACACAGCAAACGGAGGAGCCACCGGTAAACATCATTGCTAGCTGAACCTTTCGTTTTTGTCCACCAGAAAGAGTTCTCGCGAAAGAAGTGACCTTCTTTTCAAGATCACAATCATAGAGTAGCTCCAGAGTTTGCTGCTCACTATCCACTCCACCAGTAGCCTTGATTTTGTTAAAGATTTTAACGTGCTCTTTCACAGTTAAGGTGTCCCACAGAACATTCTTCTGGGGGCAGAGGCCGAACTTGCCACCTCCTGTTCCATAGTTGATGTTGATTTCTCCAGATGAAAGCTTTGTCAGGCCAGCGATAGCATCCAAGGTGGTAGATTTGCCTGATCCATTAGCTCCGAGAAGGACCATGATCTGCCCCTTCGCAATGTCCATGGTAAGAGTGTTCACTGCCAAAACAGCCTGACGATTGCTACCGAACCGCGTAGCTATGTTTCTGTAAAACCATCCTGGTTCATAAGACTTGGTGAAAGCCTTCAAACTGAGCGCGGTCGACGTATCGGTGCTTGTGGCATTTCGTGTCTTTGACGCTGTACTATAAAGCATGCGCTCCACCATAGCCGCGAGTAAGGGATACATAAGTATCTGAATGAAGAGTAGTATCCACAAAACGATTCCAGGAAGTGACCACGGGCTTTCGGGAGCTGCATGCACAAGGTCCGCAGCTAAGTTTTGCCTTTCCCATCTGGCCATGAACGTATGGAAGTAGATGTAATTCATTGACGGAAACAGAAGCCCAAGTATGACAACTGCGCCGTTGGTCGACGCTGGAACCACCTGAGCCATGACACCGAGGAGCAAACATGCTATTACAACGGATATACCGCTAAGCTGTGCTTTCTTGAAGAATGAGGCTCCGAAAATTGAGAAGGACGACAAGGCAAGGCCCGCTAAAATGTTGTAGATTATGGTGATTCCGGCGGATGTCTTGCTATACACGCCATACTTTAAGATGGCGCCCGTTATAATCCACCCTACGCCGTATACCATGTCCAGTGCCAGATGTGCAGCAATAAACCGGACCGCTTGCGATTGCCATCGAGACTCATTTGGCATCATGCAGTCAATCAACTGGCTCATTCCTAATTCACGTTCCATCGCAATTAAACCAGTCAGCTGATAAGTGACTCCTACTATGCCAATAAATATGGCGATGGCCATGATGTTAACAATAGCACCCATATAATTGACTCGGATTTGGTCTTGACGTCCCTTCTGGGTCAGCGATGTAAATGGGTACTCCATAACCTGTAGCTCTGTCAGTCGAGCATGAGATGTCCGTTAAGTGCAAACAATCAACTAACAAACCTCATCTGGTAAAGCACTCCGATTGGTGGACGTATTCGTCTGCGCTATAGCCCAGTCAATGGAGTGCTGGAAGGGAAAGAGGTAGATCTCTTGGTCATTGTTCTGGCTATCAACGTTGATACCCGCTCCAAGGGCCGCGTCTGTTCTGATGGAATAATTCCAAATCCCGTTAGGTCCCTCTGTAGGAGAGGAGTAAAACACCGCAGCAGCTATACAAGTGGAAGCTCCACGGAGCGATGTTCGACATAATTCCTGCACCTCGGTTTCTGAGGACAAAAGGTGCACTTGATCTTGACCAGATTGTATGGATTTTGTGACTGAGTCTATCACTTGCTTGATAGGGCCTTCAACGAAGCCATTATGAACGAATACTAGCTTGTCTCTTCCGCCAGTGACAGCACTGAGAGCATCTGTCAATGGCCGCAAGGGTGTTGGGTCACCGATACCATAAGTTGCTGGTTCAATAAACAGGTTCCGCGCATATGATCTAAGTCATCATTAGGCCATTTTCATCATATTACCGTTCACGGAGACGGAGCGGCTAACATGAACGCGATGAAAATCACCGGTAAAACCAAAGCCCTGAGAACGGTTGTGAATATCGGACGAATAAGAACGAGCAGGAGATTCTTGACGGTTAGCGTCCAAATTTGCCTGCATAAGAGTTTTAAGTTCGCCATCGTCACCTGAAACTAGAAAGCAAACAAAGAGCGATCCCCCGGCAGTTCATCCCTAATCCCAGAGGTCTATCCGGAGAGGGAAGAATGGTTAATAATGTTGAGTTCGACAAAGCGTTAGGTTGACAACATTCAGTACGATTCCGGTCGCATAGATTAAACCCAAGCATTGGCACCCGCATTCGTGTTGTTCCAAGTATTCAAAATCATTAAACGAGATGGCAAGCGGCCAATTAAGCCAGGCAGTGCTCCATCTCTTTTATCCCGCCAAGCACGACGGGGGACTGGGGTTGACGCCCAGAGGCCATCGCTTCGACGCCCCGCTTCCTTCGGGGCTGTGACCGATCCGAGAGCTGATTTGTAGATCGGTTAGAGATACTTCTCCGCTATGTCATTTTGACCCTTGGCTAGACTGTCGGTAGACGGTGATGCGCCATTTTGACTGGCGTAGATGAAGTCAAGAGGAATGACGAGGGTTGTCTAATTTCCTCGTTGAGTCTTTGCTCACATGACTCTCCAAGACCCTCAAAACGCCCGATGTTGGTTATACTTTGGCCTGATCCAGAATATTCCACTACAGGAGAAATGAGATAATTGTGTAGGATGAACTGTGAAAGCGAAGGTCGATATCAATTCAAGTTTGGAGCTACGATTGGCAAAACACTCTTGAACAAAATTGTGCTTCATTCGCCCGTCAAACTTAAGCCACGTGTGCCCTTCTTGCTTGTTAAGGTACTTTTTAACTTGACTCTATGGAGAAAAGGCCAGGGAAGATAGTCGATAAAAGCTTCACGTTCGCTTTTAAGGTTATTCGAATATCTAGGGGATCGATGGTATAAAAATGGGGTCTTCCCTGCAAGAGCTGCACGTACCGTGCTGGTGGGAAACGAAGAATGATTCTCCATACGAAGCTGTTGTCCCTGGACCTTGTTGGCCTGCAGATGAAGGGTTATCAGAGCCTTAAATATGATTCACATATCAATATTCCATAGTCACTGCACCCACCACCCCCAACCCTAAACGTAGCTGTAGTTAGAGTATAAATAACAATTCAAATTAAATGTGTAGCTTGATCATTTCCCTCAAGCGATCCACAACCCGATACTAGTAAGCCCCCATCCTACGCCCCTCAATGCGCAGTATCACTTCCCATTCCCAAGTTGGGATAGGTGCCCCCCTGGGTCAAAATACTTGCCCGGTGGCGCACCGAGCCAGGAGGGTACGAAGCCGATGGTAATGAGGTGGAATAGTAGTCAGCTTCCGTGAATGCACCGGTGCCGTCGTTACTCGGTGTCGCTGGGGATATGATGTTGCGAGGCCCCCTATAAAGAGTGATACCAACTGACTGATTCGCTAAACAAGCAATTTGGTCTGAATATGTCGATTCTCAACTAGACTAACAGTCCATGGGATATGCCGGGTCTTCGGGCTAGCCTGAGACGACCTCGTATCAACCTTTTGTAGGTTCCGTTGACTGGTTCCGCAACGCGCACCAGAAACTTGGTGATCAACACCCGGTTTAAATAGATCAAAGATCGTTGCCAAGAGGAGGGCCATGATCGGGTAGAGATAAATAGTCATGGTATCGGTCACCGTTGTAGCTGGAGACAGATTTAGCAACGAGCCACTGAAAATCGTTCCCCAAGCGCTCGCCACGTAGGAGCAAGATTTCTCTTAACATGTAGTCTAGCCGAAATCGTGAGCCCAGATTATCAAGGGAGATAGTCCAGCTGCTCCCATCATAGTTCCCTGCGAATGCGGTATGGATTGTGCTGAGACTTATATTCGAGGCATTCCTATTTCAGTCTTGTCCAGGAAGCTTGGGGGGCAGCCGTACTCTGTTCAAAAGATGATTATGAAGGCTATCATTCATGCTGTCATCCAGAGAGGGTTTTTGAGGTGTGGAGATAATACTGGTCTCCCATGTCCTGCGCAGCTCACTCAAAGTCGGGAATGGATACATAATGGTTCTGTAGTACGTACAATATGCTGAGCCGAAAGCCGATGATGACCTTATTTACCCTAGCGTTTAGCTTGGGAGCTACCCTGCATAATGACTCGACTACGCGCTTTATTAGCATGGCACAACGCAGAAGGTCTGAAGGACTTACTCCGACTGTCCGACCTCCCGGTTCTTACCACCTTTGTTCGTAAACTCATGACGAAGAGAGCAATTCACACCTTGTCCGCGAAACAAGCAGTTGGAGCATGCGCCCCACTGATGGGCATGCCCCCTGGCAGAACTAATACATCCATTTCACTCGAAGATTCCACTAAGGAGTGGTGCTGAGAGGCGGGGAAACTTTTGGTCATAATGGTGACGGAATATTTGCACCTTCATTCGCCCACCCACGTTGACCATTGCCATCGTGCAGCCGAAGTACAAGATAGAGGAATGTAGGTGGCCATTGAGCCCTGCATGCACTGTCCTACCTAGTGGGGTACTAGGATAAGAGCCCCCGCTCGATCTTGATTCGGTCTCATAGTAGTATTCGTAGCTTGGTGTTGATGATTAGAAAAGGCACATCCTTATGCCGTTCCTGGCTAGGTCTGAGAATCCCTAAGTATCTATCTTCCATCTAAGCTAGTCAAGCGGTGGATGGCAGGGTTACCAGGGCTTTCAGATAGGAGAGCATGCCAGTGGAAGAGACACCGGTTAGGTGAGTTGCTTAGCTATATAGGAGAAGCGTGATTGCACTCGAGGCAAGTTAATGAAAGACGACGAATTCTACGGCCCTAACGATGTAGTAGATTCACAGCAAAACCACACTTGGAATATGGCTCTCTTTAACATTCACCTAGATATACCAGTCTCTTCACAATACCATATTCAATCTAGATATCGAACGAGACGTTAACCACAACGGGACCCGGGATTTGAGAACATACCGGAAGACAGTCGCCGGAGAAGTCATTCAAGATAATACATACATCGCTCCTCTGTCTCCTCTCCTACTTCACGCAACTCCCACACACGCAGACACACACAGAGAGAGTAAAAGCGAAGCACATCATATGTGCAACTTGCTCATTTCCCGCACTAGGCGGTCCACAGCCCGATCCCAGGAGGCCCCCATCTCCAACCCACCCCTCAAGACGATGTATCAACTCCTGCTCCCACGTGGGAGTAGGGGCCCCCCTGGGATCTATAACCTCAGGGTACATTTCCGATGTCACTAGGTCGAAATACTTGCTTAGTGGTGTATTGGGCCATGAAGACCCGCCGCTGGCCGTCTCTGAGTAGTAGAGATAGCTTGGTGTAGACGAGGGCGTGGGGAAAATGTTTGATTGGTTAGCATCTTTCTTTCTTTCCTTCTTCCTTCATTTTCCTTTCGATGCTGTTGTTGCTCTTGTTTCCTTTCAGGGTTGTCGGAGTGGCATGGTATGTACTTACTCCTGCAGTTCGAGATCATCGGCCAACTTTTCATAATTTCCGTTTACTGATTCTGTTATTCGTATAAGAAAGCAGGTGATATGCACCCGGTTCACATAGATCACAAATATCATGGCCAGCAGAAGGGAGATAACCGGGTAGAGATTGACGCTGATGTTATTGGTCATGGTTGCGGCTGTGATGGCATTTAGTGTCTCTCTTTGATACTGATTTCGTGAACAGGGCAAGATTACCTACTTGTGCTTTCAAGCTATTACTTTCTTCTGCTTGAAGTCACTAGTACACAGGAGTAAACGAACGCTGTTCGGAGTTGTAGTAGATGGTTGTCTACAAGGAGATGTATCGACTAGAGGAATAAGATGTAGAATAACTACTTGATCTACACAAAAAGGCTCCCTTTATTATCTCCACGTCTCCTATTGTACTCTGTATAGACTATTGTTTCAAGATATCAAAAAGGTGGGTTGGGGGTGTGGGGGGATATAGGTCAATGGTCTTAGTCTGTCCTTGAATCAAGCCCTAAAACAAAATGAGTAACACTGCGAAACAGAAGGGTCTAAAGAAGCAACCAAACCACCAAAAGCAAACAAAGCCCTAAATACAAAAACACCAACAATATGCTCAGCTAAAACACCGCCTTTAACAAGCCCAAAGAAACGACAGTAGATTATCCTGTTTTACGTGAACCCAGTGACAAGGTCACGGGCTTTCGATACAATGTCAGGTGGGCGTCGCATTTGGTGCCGATCCAAAATTTTTGCTAGACGTCATCTGGCATTGTTCGCTTGTAATAATGAGAACAAGGACCTTTATGGAATTGCAAGAATAAGAATTTAAGATATCGCTGTGCCTATAACCTCGCGCTCTATCTTTTTTTTTTTTTTTTTTTTTTTTTTCCATATAGAGAATAAAATTGAATTAGACATGTCTCGGTATCGCAGTCAGCATCCAGCACCGCGTACGCATATCCAATATAAGCCAACCAGTCCCCTACCCGATCATCAGAGAGCATTAAGCATGATAGATTCCTCTAGTAGTAGTTCGGAAAAGCAAGAAGCCATGGTAAGCGTCCTGCTCAAGTGGAGAAATGATACTTACTCACGAAGGAGACCGCAATACAAGAAGCCCTAATTTGCACTACTTGCAAGATCGATCCACCGAAGCCTACTCCCGGTGTAGATCTCAAGTCGAAGAAAGAGAGTTCAGCAGCAGCAGGTGCCGAGGGGGTATCATTACCGCCAACAACGACAAAGAAAAACTCCTCGTATGAGCACTTGATAACGGCCTCTCAAATGGAGCTTTACGAGAACCTAGTAGACCAAATTGTCTCCCAGGATCCAGAGACAAATGAAAAGTCCGCTCGGTATCGCGTCGATTACCATATCTTCATACATTACAAGTCTTGCAGAGGAGCATTGAGTCTCTGCCGAGATCGCAAAGATGTGGATGAACTAAAGTGTTGGAGTAAGGCTATGGCCGACGAGGGTGAGGCGAAAGACTGGATGTATCATATGGCGAAATCGAATGCGATCGAAATGATGTCCGGGACAGATCCTGATAGCGATAAGGCGGCTATGCCCCTATCTGGGAACTGGAAGAAACAACTTCCTATTCTTTGCTTACCGAGGGAGTCACCATGGCCTAACGATGTGAAATTGGTGGTGAAACATCAAGAAGATCTATGGGATCAGAGAGAATCGGGTCGGCAGAAACGGGTGGAAAAATCGAGGGCTAGGTGGAAGAGCATCATGCAGGAGAGAGCGAGACAAAGACGGCTGATAATTGAGAAGCAAAACAGACAAAAAGAATTACGAACGGCGCAGCGGACAAAGATAACGAAGGTGAAGTTCTACTGGGGCAAGGGTACAATACTTAGAGAGGTGGCGCTGGACTCGCCGTTGTGAGGGAATCAGTGGAAGACTCAAGATAGCGACGGATTTAACCCTGGAGTAATACAACAACCATATCCTTAAGTACAGTAGAACGCCAATAGGAAACGAAATAATATCACGAAAACTCACAAGGAGTGACATTTTGGAACGTGAAATCAAATAAACTAAAGAGAACCGAGAGTCAAGTCGGGTAAAATTCAAGGATCGCAAAGGTTGGCGGAGCCCAGTTCAGAAAATAAGACAAGAAAAAAAGGTATCCATAATCCAGAAAACGCCGATTCTTTCCTCACTCTCAGCGAACAGTAGTGCGGATATCAAATAGTAAAGACCTGTAATGAACAAGCATGTATAGAGAAAAACCTAAAAAATGGACCGAAAAAAAATAAAAATAAAAATTTGAAGAATGAATGATTTGAAATGTCGAACAGGACGTAGTCAACGTTGTTTACATCACAGAACGTCCGGTGTACGAGTCTCCTAGCCTGATGCTTTGAACGCACCGTAGTCTCGCCACTCTGATAGTAGACAGTGCATTTCTCAGTGCCCAGTGCCCAGTGCCCGCTGAGCAACAACTGTGAGGTTACCTGAAACTCGGACAATTGCCCCTGTTCTAGGGCTCTATACCTTCTCGTCTGTCCCTGTCATCGAGACATCTTGGGAAGGTTCACGAATAGGCTGCTTCACATCTGCTGGGAACGACATATTCTGCGACTCTGGCTCCTGAGCTTCGTTCGGGTTCTTTTCGTTCTGGTTCTTCCTGTCGGGTCGCTTCTTGCCCAGTCTATCGCACCAAAGCTCCGCGCTTACAAGGGTATCATTAACCACTCCACTGACTTGCGACATCATGTCTAGACCTTCCTGAGCTAGAACCAAAATCCGATGGGCGCTGACAGTGGCCTCGGACGATGACGCCGACGAATCGGGCGGAGGGTGCGAAGTCGAAGCCACCTGGAACCGATGCGGCAGGGAAGTAAGGTGTCGCCGAACCAAGTTCCGTGCATTTTCTGGCAGAGCGCCTCCGGCATACTTGGAGACGACATCTACAACCTGCTTCAAGGTCGACAAGACGTCCTCCCTGACAACCTGAATACGCTGGGACAGCAGGGAGGTGTCCTGATTAGCATCGTTATTCTTCTTCGCATTATCCCACTCTTTCAAGGCCCCCTGCAGGGCAAGGATGGCTTTCCCCAATCGTCCATTTGCCCACCGCAACCAAGTTAGACAGTACTGCAGGCTACGGAGCGACTCCTCGCTCATGGCAACGCCCAATCCCGACGTGGAGATCATAAGTCGACTCTGCCAAGTAGGGTTCTGTCGAGAAGAGTTTTCGCGACCAATTTCCTCGTAGCTGGGTGATGTCTGATCGTCATATGGCGGGAGAGGTTCATTCATGGACAGGTCGGAGGAGCTACGCACGCGCTGAGACGACATTGTCTCTTCAGAGCCCTTCTCTAGATCTACCTCGGTTGGGTGTTTGTCGCCGCTCACTTTGCGACGTTTAGACCGCTTATGATCAGCTGAGCCGGATATACGACGCTGCAGAGCCCATCGAAGACCGCTCTCGACACCCGTTTTTCGGCCAACACTACCGACGGTATTGGCGACGGGCGAGCCAATGTTGCGCTCGATGAACTCGGCTCCTGATTTGAAACGGGGCGAGTATGACTTGGAGTTGGTATACGCGGACACTGATCCGTTAATCGCAGAAGATATCAGAGGATGGGTCGAGGTCAGCAATGATAAGAGGGGTTCGGGCTGCGGTTTATTTTCGGGACCGGAGGTCTGCTGTGAGATGTTGCGAGGAGGTTGACCGTATTCTTGAGTTGCTACATATTAGCATGCTTATACAATTCCCACGGTTTGATTCCAAGAGAGAAAACGGAGGGGCAGAAAATGCTATACCCGTACGGAGCCCCTCAAGGGCCTGAGCCGCCTCGATGTCATCCATCGAAAGTACACTAGTAGCTCGACGAGAGCGATCCTCCGCCACGGTGTTGTTATCGACATCCATCATGGAGGCAGGGACATGCTGAAAAGAGGGATAAGGGATCGTAGGAGCGGGGATTGAACCGGACGAAGGCCCGGTTGAGGTAGTATGAGGGTTATTGCCGGTGGTGGCTGCGGCGGTATCTCGGACTGAGGAGATGGAGGAGTCGTTCGCGGCAGCAACACCAAGTGAACGGTTGTCCATGGAGGCCTAAAAATGGCTAGTGAGGATAAAATGGCTTAAAGGAGGGGACAAAGCACTTTGGAGCGACAGCATTAGCTCTATTGAATTGGAGAAAGTGACGATCCCTTGCCAACCCACCGGAGAAGAAGAAGACGCGAGTCAGTCAATCAGTCAATCAGTCAATCGAGTCCAGTTCATTTGGCGTTCATATGCTCTTCACGTGAAAAAAAGAAAATACCCCAGGCAGAAAAATTAAATAAAAAGTTTTGGAGTGACCGGCCCAGTGAACCGGCAGTGTACACGGCAAATGGGGCTTCTGGTATATCAAAAAAATAATTAAAAAAAAAAGCCAAAACCAAAAATTATAATTAGAATATATTTGTTAAGCGCTGAGAGTAGTAGTAATTCCTTGTCATTATTCTTTGTCTGATATGATTGACATTGGATCATGGTCTCCCGTTTAATAAACAACAATTCCGCCTGAACAACCATAATGAACATACTACCTGATGGACATCATGAAGTAATGGATCCTCTCCCCAACCACAGTTTTCATCCAACTCTAGCCAATCTTTTTGACAGTAGGCAAAAAAAAAAAAAAAAAATTGAAATGCAACTGTCCCATTTTGAACCACTGACAATCCCCAACCTGCAGCTGACGATCACATGCCGACAAGCTCTCGGAAGAAACGATTGAAAACTTAACAAACCTTCTTCATGTGCCCGATTAGGGGGCCTTCGTCGTGGAAAAAACTGAATCGGATTGGGTGGAAGTTGGAGTGACTACTAGTTGAAACCCTTTTGACACCAACTGATTCAGTTCATTCAATCATGGTTCATGATTCATGGTTCAGGCCCTTCGCTAACCTGCCTTGGGCATCTTCTGACATGTGATCTCCCCAATGGGCAGTTGAGGATAAAAGCTGAGGCGATAATTAACCGTTTGACCGCCTTCCCTTCACGTGTTTCATACACATCAGATCTCATCCCTCGAACACAAAATGACCCCACTCGGAGAACAAAGAAGGAAAAAAGTCCCAAGTTCCCCACTGTTGGTACCGGAAATTGACCGACTTGTGATGGGCACTCCGCCTTCCTGAAGCGGCCATTCTTGACAGAATTAAGCACTAAAAACAAAAACTGGAGACCTTTATGCCTGAGGCCGAACACTGGCACCGTCTATTCAGATATCTTACTCACCCTACATCCATAGAGCATATCATCCCATTACCACCGAGTAATCCTCACATAGTAGGTAGGTAACGGAGGGACGTATGCGTACTCAAAGCTTCCTGGATCTTGTGGGAGCCAGAGCCTGACTATTCTCAACGAACTTTGTAATACCGGGACTAACCGAACTCCATGCAAGGGGTGCAGGTCAGTGCTAATGTTCAAAATAGGTAGGTTCATGGTGAAACATAACATGGCTTGCCAAACGAGCTGTTTGACAGCAAGGGCGAAGCATGCCATGAGCACCGATGACAGATGGTCCAATCTCAATAGACAGATCAACATCTCACTCCACAGACAACCCATCATCCCAGTCATACCACCCTCCTGGCATTTGTGTCCCGTGTAGCGTCGCTACAATAGCTCCTTCTCCTTCATATTCGTCTCCGTCACTGTCTTCATCTTCCACCACATCCCTGGCTGTCAATCTGGCAACCACCTTCTGATTGACCCGATAACAAGCCAAGATTTCATTCGCTACTGGTCGAGATGGCACACTGCTTGCTTTCAATTGGCAGAGCTCGTCCCCAAAGGCATGGAAAGCAAGATTGGAGCGAGGATGATTTTTATGAATACACGAGGCCAGCAGCTGGAGCCATGCATCCTTGCTATGTCGCCAGACAGTTATCATGGGATGATCACCTTCCGGGAGTGGTATAGCTCTAGCCTGAGCAGCGATATCCAAGATGGCCGAGAACGTATTCGCGCTTGAGCAAGAGTGAGCCCATCTGAGATGGAACTTGCGAATATCATCAGTGATCCTCTTCAATACCAGGTGTAGTTGTCCACCTTCGCGCTTGTCCTCCTGTGCTTGCTCGTGTGCCTCATTCCATGGTCGAACGAGATCTTCATCTCTGTGGTGCATGTTATCCGCCTCAGGGAATGACCCCTCCAGTAGCTTCATGACTTTGTTTCTCTCCGTCCGAGCAACCTCAAAGCGTAGGTAGTCAATAATGTTGCTGGGTTTGTGCTTTCGACCAGGGTTCTTGTACGCCGGCGGTTCACGCATTCTTGGGCTGATCCTTTTGCGGTATTCTTGCCAGGCCTGTTCCGATAAGCGGACTCCACTCTTACGGCCATCAACTAAGTGACTTAGGAGACAAGCAAGCTCCTTGGCATTGGGTGAGTCGATCGACTCATCGTAGGATATTTTCTCGTGCTCGACAGTGCACCTGCCCAGATTAGACATGGTCAGGTTGAAAGTAAAGGCGCTTTGGAGGAATTCGTCCCAGGAATGAATGTTTTCCATAGGAACGTCATGTTTCTCAAGACCGAAGTGTTCTGCAGGATAATCCTCAGTGGGCAGATTGGAGTTGCGAAACCTTTGGACAATGTTTTGGTCCCAGCAAATCCACGGCGTGTCGCCGTCATAGTCGCCACCAGAAAGCATGTGTGCCAAAGGTGTATGACCAACAGTAGGGAAAACGATGACATCTTTGAAGTGACGAAGCTCTGGTTTCCACACAGCCCGGCGGCGCTGGATATCAGACGGGAGATGCGCGGGGAGCCGAGCAACGAGGACGTCCAAGCCGTCGAGTAAATTGTCTTCGAAGTGGCCTTGAGGATCGCGCCAGTTGTTGGATAATCCAAAGTGAACTTCATCCTCCTTCAGAACTCCATAGGGGTCTGCAATGCAGAAAGCATAGGTGGAAAGAGGAACTTCGATATGCAATTCCTCTGCATATTGATCTAACAGACTACTTAAGCATTTTCTCAGTCGCCTACGCAGAGGATAAAAGCTTCGAGGTGCAAATCCGGCTTCGGTTAGCCGAACTATAAACTCCGCATTGTTAGCCGTCCATTCCTCCAATCGTTTGAGCTTGAAAAGCATCACGTTGGAATTATCTTCCACTGGCGGCTTTATCTTCTGTATTAGACTGCGACAAAGAACAGGACTGTCGGTCTGCATGACCTTAACAAAGTCTTCATATACGGCCTTAATCCCAGCTCGTGTGAGATCGGCGATATATTTTTTGACACGGCCGCCGTGCTCCAAGATAGCCAAAAGTTGCGTGTTAAGATCCACCGTATGCAAGGGTTTGGACCATTTGACGACTTCGAAAGTGAGTTTTTCCTCATCTATAGGCTCCTGCCAAAGCTGCGGGTGTGGACTGATTTTTAATTGTGAATCAGATATCTGGATCCACACATCACTGTCCGTTGAGACATCCGAATCATGCCGATCTACCATCCATAAACCTTTAGCTCCCGCAATTCTTCCTTGGAAAGCACTGGGAGTATTTCCAGTAATGCCCAAAGAGTCGCAAATTTGGTTGGCTAGAGTTCTAGACATCAGCGCGCAACCATCGTTCATTACTGTGGAATTAGGAAGGTCACTTAGGTGGAGGACCTGCGACGGCTTCAAGGCAACAGTGGCAAATGTCTTTGACAGTCCTAAAGACAGGCGTTGGAACAGTTTGCAGTTCGACTGTTTGATGTTTTCGTCTCTAGACATGTGCCACTCGATGAGCGATTCCAAGTTCATAGCTGTATGATTCTCGCTGCTCTGTTTCGGGGAAGCTATGAGGGGGGCATGCAGGCTTTTATCAAAGTCCACCCCGTCAATTGCAAAGAAATCCACCCTGAACCTCGGCTCAGCCTTTACTTTACGCTTTGTTTTGACCTCTTCCACAAAAAAAGGCTTCCATGTCCTCCCCAGACACCGATGCGCAAATTGTGTGAGCCACAAAGCTATACTCTCCCGCAACAATGAAGGATTCGATGTTAGTCGGAAGTGGCCTGGAGGTCGCGTCGGAGCAGGCATCGTCAAGCTAAGGAATCTGTCAGACCCGAAACGCCGGTGAAATCGACATGTCCTCTCTGTTTTCAGCGGATTTAATATCAGTTTCAAGATACCTCGCTCGGAGTCGTTGCACCATTCTAGATCCCCCGTGAGGACAGTCACTTCTGAATGCTTGTCCGTTTTGAAGCTACCAACAGCTGCGTCCCAAGCTTTGGTTGTGGGCTTCTCTGGGAGCGGACGTTCATTGCGTTGGTTGTGGCCTTTGATCCAATCCCAAAAGTCGTCGCGGGTTTTGAATGATATGTTTTTACCAACCAGCATGCGGTCAAGGGGGACACCCCAAGCTCTTCCTATCCTCTCCAACTCGTACCGGTACCGTAAGGGTACCGAGCCCGCAAAGGGCTGTGCCTGTGCAAATGGCCCAGATTCAAGAAGCTCATCTATTATTTGTTGCTCGACAGAGTAACGAGGCTCATCAGCTGGATCTCCCTCCATGTCTTGCGGCCTGTCGAGTGCCGTCTTTAGTTTTTGAATTGACATATTTCCCACCACCGAATCCTCGTAGTCCGAGTCGAACATTGGCTCGGTGGCATCTGTGACGTTCGAGATGAATGAGGTATCGAGTCGCCCATCATAAGAATCAAATACAGAAGTCAGTTCGGTAGTTGAGAAGCTGATGTTTACACTATCTTGCGCGGGTAGTACTGCATCGTATCGTCGAAAGTTGTCAGGCGCCGTTAGCTTTTGGGTAAATGCGGATGGGTCCCTTGTTTCCGCAGTTTTGCGGCCCTTGAAAATGTGCATTGGCCCGCCTGCGGCTGGCTCAGGATCTGGATCCCGTCTTGCACTTCCATTACCGGGGTTGCGAGACTCTTCTGCGCTTATAGAAGGCCCGGGGGCGGGATCCTTTACTGGGGAGTTCGGTGCAGTATGGAATTCATCTTCGTCGTCGGAAATTCTTCTTTTGAGAGATCTCGAAGGGCTTGGGTTCACCGTACCTGTCACGGGGGTGTCGTCCTCCCTCTCGAAGGATGAGGATAAGTATCCCTTGTTCAAAAGGTATAGTTCATCTTCGAGCAATTTGAACAGGTACCTGAGGCGCTCATCTCTCTCGAGCTCTGAGATACTTGTGCGACAGTTAGCGGTCAACAGATCCGTTCCTGATCTCGTCAACCGCGAAGTTGACAGACGGCTCGGATCATGGCCAGCATTGACCGGCAAAACTGGTCGAGAAGACACCCACTCCTCGAAGCTGTTGATAATCTGACCCAAGTCAATTTTAAGGTTAAAGTACAGGATTCTGATGCCATTATGAACGCGCCATGGAAGAGACTTTCTGTCAATTCCTACAGACGGTGAGTAAATATGAGCATTGGCAATATTCAAGCCAAATTGCTCGTTTAGTGAGTCAATCAGTTTGTATAATTCCTGCCCTCTCCTCTCAGGAGTCCGAGGCCACGACATATCCTTAAAATACCCTCAAGGCAAGGAAAGCTTGAGTTCTCAGTGAGAATGGGCAGCGTAGAATATGTCTAGCCCTATTCAATGCCTTCTTGAAGCGATTGATGTTAAATCTTCTCGTGCTAAGACTATTAGTCTCTTCCGGCGACTAGTTCCGGCGAAGGTAAACAAACGTATTTCTCAAGAATTATCAGAGAAACATCTCCGTCCCCATAAACCTAAGTCAGTGGGAGTGATCCATCACTCACAACTAGGAGGGGCAGGCAGGAGAGTAGGGCAAACGCAGCCTCGAGATGGTGGGTAGAACAAACATGGAGGGGAGGGGACAAGGCTGCAATTCCTCAGGCAACTCTGCAATTCCCGTCTTTTCAGCGAATCACATCGTCTGATGTTGACGCCGGTGGCTCCTTAGTACAAGCCACTAGCAAATGACTTTCGCGGCCTGCGATAAATAAAGAAAACAAAAAGGAATATGCTGCTGCGGTGTTACCAACAAGTGACCCTTAATATGCCCTATTATACTACGGAGTACATCCGTGTGTACGGAGGACTATGTAAACACTTGATAGCCCCCCACTGCCAAGAAAAAACCTGGCGTTCAGCAATCAGACAATGATTTCTGCTTCGTTTAATACGGTAAAAACAATTAGGCTATGGAGCTAGCCAACATGGGAGAATGGACTGTGCAATGGGTGAGACTAAAGTCTCTACAACAACTAACTTCCAAGAATCCCCTGTGAAAAGCTCTGTCTACATAAGCCAAACCCTCCGTCCACTAACAAGATCCGCCTCTTCCAACCGTGCCCTCTTCGTTCGACGCCAAAGCTTCCAGAACACGGCTAGAAGTATAAACACAATGATAACAACGTAGTTCATAAGAAAACTCTCCGCATCTCACGGGGCAAATGCCGTTTAACCTTGAAAGAAAACGAAGAAAACGAAGAAAACGAAGAAAACGGATAGCCAGAATCCAATGTATGCACCCCTTGGCCAGAGCGCTGCTTTGTATGGCAGAATTGACACAGGGATGGCCTGAAGTTGAATTGCTCGGCGGACCCGGATGTGGCACAAACAGATCAGGCTCCCCAAAGTCGATAAGGGTTAGCTATTTTGTAAAGGATTAGGCCTATCAGAGGCTATCTGTGGGTTACTCGGAACCTAGTCCCGGAAGCCGCGGATATGAATAGGGCTTGTTAATTGTACGCTCCTAACAACAATCAATGAACCTATCAGATAGTTGAATACCATCATGGTTCTATAAGCTCCTCAGATCGTACGATGATTAGTGTGTAGTTGATACACCTGCATCGCAGCCTTCCTATACCAAGGCCACCTGAAGCTCTCTCACCCGCCCCCCGGGTTTCCTTTACATATTTCTCATCTTTCCTTTGTTTGCCGAATAACAATGTGTTGTCAACTCTTACATGTTATGAACGTGGAAACGCCCGTCATCAAGTTAATCCATGTGTAGATTGGGCCAGCACCAGATGACAACTTAAGTAATGGCAGAAAGCCAACGAGATTGAACCCCAGAACCAAAGCCACAATGGGAACCCCATTTTTGGTCGTATACAGGAAATGCCTGGGCGCCGCTCCCTCCTTAGCAAGTCCATGCAGCATCCGCGACCCAACATACAGGGCACAGTTGATTGCTGAGAAGATCGTAACCACGATTATTGCATTTATAACCTGCGCTCCGGCAGGAACACCTACCCGGGTAAAGGCAATGACGAATATGATTTAATTTGGTACTAATGTTAGCATGTATCTAATTATAGAAATCATCCTATGCCAGACAATTAACTTGGAGTTATTGGAGCAAAGCTCGCCCTTGAATCAAACCTGCGTAGTTCATGCAGAGCTAGAACTATACTATCGGAACTCGCAGGATATTTCTAGAAAGATGGGATATAATCCAACTAAAAACCGTCCATGGCTCTAACCGAGAGGCGGCTGGCATTACAGAAGTATAAATGAAACGTTGTAAGACATATCATAGAGCATAATATATTATCTTCGCAACTGAGTGGTATAGACCCTTATTGCAAACTTGTTTTATGGTCTATTAGGGGGATTAAAAGGCAAAGTCTCTTAGAGCCATATAGGTCGAGACATATGGGTCAAGTTGCTTTACTACTCTTCGATTTGGTGCGTGAATGCTACGGTATAGTATAGCAAGTCAGCAATGCCAAGTTCCCATTGCCCTGTTCTTCGCTGTACAAACTGTACATTATAGAACGGCTAACCCGGGGTACTGTTATGGTGATAGTGATGATGATAGTGATGGTGGTGAACGTGATGATGCATATGGACAGCGCCAGTCTCTGGGTAAATGTCAGGGGAGTAATCCTGTGCAGTGATTGATAGCAAAGCTACCTGCTCTAGCATAGTTGCGTGCTCGCTCGAGGTAATTGGTGCGGAATTCGAGGTCCCAGAGTTCCTACTCCCTATCCCTATATTCGGCTGACGCAAATTGTTTATACCCGTAGACGGAGGTCGGTTCTGGCTATCAGACTCTAGGTATCGCGGTAAAGGGTCTTAGTTAGGAGCTGGTTGAATCTAGAGATGAGGTGCCCATGTCTTTGCTGCCGTCACAGAGTGGCTCGTACTGCGGATTGTTTTCTTGAACTGAATTGTGAGGCGGTAGCTCGTCGAAAACACTTTGCCACGTAGAAATCGGTGTCCGATTATCTAGGGCTGTCAATACGGTCAGAGGTTGGTTTTCTTCGATACTACCCATTGGTGGCAGGTCTGGTGTGTCAGGTAATAGAGCCGAATATTCCGATGCGCAATTCGACCCTGGAATCGGCAACGATTGAATATCTTGTAGCATGTTCGAGAGAGCCCGATCAAGAGAGGTGTCAGATGATGGAGCAGGAACTAGCCATCGTGATACTGCAGCACTACTTAAGGGTGCCGCAGGGGATGGCGACAAGTCAGTCATTTTAGATATGTCCTTTTTCAGTCTTTGCCATCGATTCCGACAAGGGGTGGACGACCAGCTAGGCCGGCCGCAATGGCAGTCAGATACTGCTATTCTTCAGGGTCCAGGGCCTGAGACGATTTTCAACCCTTGGATCAAGAATGCCGTTGTATCTCTTCGCACACTGGTCATCATTTCGACCCGATATGAGTCACGCTATCATATTCGTTAGTCAATAACAAATCGACTTGTTGAAATGCTAGTTAAAGATTCGTTGCCAATTCCCTTCCATGCAGGACCCAGTGTTGCATACGCAACAAGCAAGATCTCATCTTCTTTTGTCCAGCGGCCTTTGCGGAGCAATGGACCTAAAGAATGGAACCACCGCTTGCGGCAATCCTGACCAAACACCAAATTAGTCATGCTGCCTACATCTTCGGTTGTTCTTTTGAGGAAGAGGCAAATCAATCACTTTATTTGTTCTTCTAATAGACACTTGGAAATCTCATTCCATTTCCCGTCTCGCCCTCGTCGGTCCCCGAATCGACGGATAAGCGTTATGAGCCTCTCGTCCTCTGCTTGGGTCCATGAACGACGTGATGATATCTGTAAGCTCTGAAGAATAATCCGCTCTTGTGGCTATAGTCGATTAGCTTCATGTTGCTGCCGTGAGTCAAGATAGCGCCATTGGCAAAACATGTTGAGGGAGGAGTAGATAGGGTTGGCCCGGCCCGCATACTTAGTCCAATTACCCCGCGACTAATGGACAGCCCTAACTAACGTGGTCAAGGATAGACCCCGTCATCAACTAGTTTCATCTACCACGGTTGGTAGCAGATGGGCCAAGATACGATTGCTTACATGGCCCGAGGACGTCACTCGGCGCATACCTCATGTTCTGACCCGGCTCGGACACGGCAATGCACGATAAAAGCGTCTCGGGCACGCTCTCCTAATGATGGTTGAAATATTCTCATCACTACCATCTTGATAGCAATCATTGCCAGCCACCATGTCCTTACACTCTCTTGACCCAACCACTCCGCAGGAGATTCAACAGGCAACCGACCTAGTGTAGAATGCATACGACGGCACCCAGCTTCACTTCAAAGCGGCAGGTTTAGAGGGGCCCCCTAAAATTGTCTTAGCACCATTCCTCGAGGCTGAGTGCAAGAGTCGCCCTTTCCCGCTTATTCCAAGACATATCTCTTTAATTTGGTACATCAAGCGCACTCCCTTCCCAATAAGCAGTTCGTTCATGATGCCGAACTGCCCCGAGACTTCCATGGACCTGTGGACCGCGCAGAGATGAATGACGCCGTTCAGGCCGTTATGGCCGACCCACGCGCGAAGGAAGAAATCAAACGGTTGAAGATCGATAATACCACAGTGGCTCTGGATCCATGGGATTACGGAGTGCATGGTAAGGAAACGCAGACGCGGCGCACTCAGGTTGGGGACATCGTACTGGTCTAGATGTGCTGTGACTACAGCCCGGTGCTAGGCATTCCTGTATATGCGCAATCCTGAGAACAATGACCCCGACTCAAACCACTATTGTTTTCCATTGGGCTTCATGGTTATTTTTAATCTCAGCGAGATAAAAGTCGAGAAGATAATTCGCCTGCCCTTGGGGTTTGGTCAAACGACCACCCCAGTCGGCTCACCAGTTCCTCACCGCCGAGCCGATCCTTATGAAGCGGAGTATGACCACCGCCTGCAGAAGAAAGCCCCGGGGACATCACTCAAGCCATAACAAGGGATTCGACCCGAAGGTGCTTCCTTCACTGTCAAGGGCCACTTGATTGAGTGGGAGAAAAGGCGATTCCGTGTGGGATTCAACTAGCATGAAGGTGGGCAGTCGTGCCAATGAAAAGACGGGTATCGTTTGTACTGACTAGGCCCCAGGCATGGCCTTGCACGATGTGCCCTTTGATGGGAAAAGTGCTTTCTATAGACTTTCTCTCTCTCTCTCCGAGATGTTCGTTCCTTACGGAGACCCCCGAAACCCTATCTATCGGAAGGGTGCGTTTGACTTGGGGAACGTTGGCGCTGGTGTGACAGCAAACAATTTACAGTGTAAGTACCACCCAATATATGCTGCCGTAGCTTTCTCACAAGCTGGCGCACATGAAAGACTGTAGTGGGCTGTGACTGCCTGGGTATGATAAAGTATCTCGACGGTTGTGTTGTCGCTCAGAACGTAAGCCCAGCACCAAGGCCCAACGTGATTCACATACACGAGATTGACAATGGAATCCAATGGAAGCATCCTAATGATCGAACGGGCAAATCTGTGGTAGTTCGCAAGCACCAGCTTGTCCTCCAGACCTACATTGCCGTGGCCAACTATGAATATATCTTTATGTGGTATTTCGACCACTCCGGTGAGCTGGCATTCGAGACTCTGGCTACTGGAATTCTCTCTACGCATCCGATCGACAAGGATGCAAAAGTTCCCTAGGGATCACGAGTGGCAGATGAAGTGATGGCTCCCTATCACCAACATTTGTTCAACTTGCACATCGATCCAGCCGTGGGAGGGCACCGAAACAGTTTCGCATTTACTGACAGTGCCTCCATGCCGTGGGACGATAATATCAACCCCTTAGGCACAGATATGTTACTGAGCAAACGATATTAGACCTCGCCGGTCCAGTGGAAGACGAAATCGCTAAAGGAAGAGCTTTTCAAAATCTTGAACGAGAACGTCGAAACCCGGTCTCATTGACACCGATTGGTTATAAGCTAGCTCCTGGTCGATCGCAGGTAAACATCCCGAGAACGGTAAATAGAACTTCTTTGAGCTCACTGTATTAGATCTTACTGGCAAAGCCAGGTTCATGGCGTTGGAGGCGCTCCGGGTTCTGAGAGAGCCCAGTCTGGGTCACCAAATATAAAGACCGTCAACTATTCCCCGCAGGCGACTACACGAACCAGTCCTTGGGAGGAACCGGAATCAAGTCGTGAATTGAAAAGAGCCGGGAGATGGTTCGGAATATTGTTTTCTGGCACACGTTTGGTTTTACTCATAATCTACGTGTGGAGGATTTCGCCGTCGTGCCGGCCAAAATTGCTCAAGTGTGGCTTGTTCCCTACAACTTCTACCTTTATAACCTGACCAATGATGTACCCCCATCCAACCAGGAGTTCAACCGGAGCACTGAGTACAAGGCGCCTGAGGGGTCTCAGTCGCCGGGATCATCTGGTTGTTCTGGTTCCTGTCGGAGCCACCTTTGAAGCGGCGCTTGGATGCCATGTATGTATCATCGGGGAGTATGAAGATGGGGTGCAAAGTAAATGGGGATTGCGAATTATTTTGTCCCGTAGGAGAGAGAACTTAGGAAAGAACGTGCCTATTTTACGAGCTTGTCAATGTCATGTTCGCTTAAGCGGATCGGTACATGTTTGTCACGACTCACAAGTCACTGACAGTGAGACATTCCCTACACGTGATTTGAGGGAGAATTATATGGGCGTTCTAAAAGCACAACCATTGGGTTGCAGACATGTTTCTTATATAGACAGAACTGCCACTGGTTATTTAGATGACGGCATGGGATAATTGTGCATTCAATTGTTTAGATCTCACCAATTCCCCATCAACAGCAGCCTTGGTGGTATAAGAACCACTTGTAGTTAGTGATGCCAGTACTCACTTCCGTTGGTGGCAATAACTCCGGTCCAGGAAACACTTAAAAGGGCTCTCACTTGCGCATATCGCGCTACTGAATTTACCAGTAATCATGTGCATGCTCCTCCGCATCCACTGCACTGCCTTCTTCCTAGGATGCGAAAATAAATCTGGAAGATATTTGTCTTTCCAAAAGCCTTAGCTGGTATTTAAGGTGGTGGACACTCAAAAGTGAGAAAAGTATTGGTTCATGGTAGTAGTCGCCAGTCATGGACTTTGAGACAATTTCATCCGTAACAAAGAAAGATATATATCGGCTTTGTGGGATATTGCTGGCAGTTCCGAGCAGGTGATGCCATAATTTTAGATTATGTGATTATCTCACTCGTCAGTTGCATTATCAACATTATTATTAGCCTAAGTTTTCATAGGGCATAAGGAGTCTTTTCTTGTTTTGTTTATACTGTCAGGTGTCGGCTGCGGGGTGAAATATAAAGAGATTTTTTTATGGGGTACATTAATGCGGAGAGCGGGGAAATGTTCCAGCTTTGTCCCTCCCTCGCCATACACTCTCTCAAATCAAAACTTCTTTCTGATCTTGGGTATGATTTGCTTGAAGGGTAGAAATTGGGTTAAGGTTTACCCCTCAGTCGAAGTTATGTTTTTGAGATGTTGTTATCACCATCGTCAAACCCCTGCGCCATGTCTTAAACATTGTCGGACCTTTGATTTATCCCTTCCTGGAATCCTTGCCCCGACTTAATCGAGTCAGCTATCAAGGCACTATTGCCTACTACCAAGGTGACTATGTGAAATCGTAACCTATTCAAGTAAGAACTCAAGATGAGTGGTATGTAGGGATAACATATTAGGACGAATCCCTGCATTCGCCTTGACTTCTTCCTATTCAATTTCTTTTTTCCAATTCTCCGAGAACATGCGGTTGAGAGAATTGATCACACCGACTTTCTCACCATCCTAAATCACTCCTGTAACCACTAACTAGTAGTTAGTATTACTAGCAACATGCGTTTAATAACGGCATCGAGGGAGTGTATGTGTGCGCCAGTCAGCCCTACTATTGGCGGAAGGAAAGTCGAATGGGTCTGCAGATCGGATACTAGAGTCCGAAGGGGAAAAGGGCCGCCGCCTTCTCACATGCCTCACGAGTTGCCCGTCGCTAATTCTGTTTAGTATCCATCCTTAGCCATGCTTAATCGCGGCTAACCGAACGCGGTTTGTTTTCTAGTGGTTAATCCACCAGACTGTTGGTCGAATCCATTGGCCAGCCGGTTTTGGTTTGACATCGCCACGATAGTTGCAGGCCACTAGCTTCCCTTCCAGGGAACTTGCCCCTCCCGGAGGGGTCTCGTCCGGTTTTCGATACTCCGGAGTAAATTTGATCCAAAATAGGAGACGGTGGTTTCAGAAGCTGAAATGTGCATGAGACTAGACCATCAATAATGTTGGTCACGAGGGATCATTCAATGAATGCATGTAAAGAGGAGTGAGGTTAGGGCCGACTTTGAATGATTCAGTTTTTATCATGTGGCTTCCCGCTGGTCAAAAACTAGATATATGGTTTCAGATCCGCGTGAAGAACCCCTCGTAGCCTGAGTGGCTAGGATCCAATGCCAGGAACAGCAGGAAGAGGCTTATCCATGTCCCGAGATCTCGGGTTTCCTGACGAGAGCCGCAGACCCAACTCTTCTTCTCATTGAGCACCTTCTGCGGTTCGCCTCTCTTGCATATAGTTGGTGAGATAATGAGGTCTGACCGGTAACATTGATCCCATTGAAGTGGTTTAATATAGAGCCTCTATTTTCTACAAATGGTTCACACCGGCCGATAGCGCATCGCTCGAAACTGTCGCTCTCGCATGAGATCAAAGCCTACTAAGTTAGGTGAAACTCAAAAACGCCAAAAGGTCAGATGGAGTTCAGCGATTGTGGGGAGAACAGTGTGTGCGCGATTGTCTATCGATCAAGGAAAAACAATCAGATCGAACAATTGCATCGTCATGCGTCAATCAGAAGTACTTGTGCTCCGTGTGCTCTCCGTAGTCAAGTGGGTAATGCCCTTGTCGCGCCGCATGGATAGCGAACTGGGTCAATTTCCCAATAGCCGGTCATGGTAATTTCACAGGCAGCCACAGGCCTAAGGGGAGAGATATCTGCAACCATGGGACGAATGCTCCATTTGGAATGAGGCACTGGCCAATGACGCCCGCTTCCCGAAACGGCGATGTCCAATGTCGTCACTGTTCCAGGGTTACAAACACCTTCCTACTCACAAGCCCGCCACGCAGATCCGAAGATCTCTGACGTTGGGGTTTAATCATTGGATAGAAAAGACCTAATTATCTGAAATATGTGCTGCAGAAAACGCCCTATTCTGGAAATCCCGGGGGAATTGAGGCCTTGCCCTCCCCGCAATCAAAAGTGTGGAAACAGGAAAAGAAATGTGTGGGCTTTGGCTGGTGGAATGATGCATCGGCTGTCCGGTGTAGTTTGAGAGGCCGGCCCCCAGCAGACTCGTGCTGGAGTTGCTTCTATTAAAAAAAAAAAAAAAAAAAAAGGAAAGGAGGGTATCATAATGATGGCGACGTTTGCCAGTTACTGGGTAGAATATGTGGACTGAAACCATCAAAAATCGTGGAACAGATATCGTCACTTGTCCAGCCTTTTTCCCGGGAAGCCGTACGAAAATGACGTAACCGCATTGGGGTTGGGACTCCCGAAATGCCACCGGCCCGTAAGTTGAAAAGGGAACATCCAAACTTAGTAGTAGTAGTGAGGAGATCCGACCTTCCGATGCTTGACTGATGAAGGTTAGAAAGTAAAAATAGAGGAGGGAATCGTTAAGGTACAACTGTGTATAAAAGAAAAAAAAAGTCACCAGTTTCTCCCGTGTAAATCTCACCATATTTTTTTTTCCCGCAGTGAAGACTTGGTGCAGTAGCGACGTCAAACCACGCAGAATAATATCCACCCCCTTCCCAGACAACTCACGCACCAGAAGCGCCTCTCATTTTGGGGAACTTGACATCCACTCCTGTCGACCCACCAGCGGCCAATCTGGATAAGGCAGTGTGGGTAGTGGTCATCCTTGGGTGGGACGCTGGCCCTTATAACATCGACTGTCCCTTCTATCCTGCGTTGGAAAAGAAGGCAATCTCGAAACAGTAATCAAAGAGCGAAAACAGGGAGCGAAACCTTGACTTTTATCTTTCCCTTCCCCTCTCATTTTCCCGCTTCTCCGACTTCCCTCGAATTTCCACCACCGTTCAGTTCCCACACAGAAAAGCACTTTTTCCCACTTATCGAAATCACCATGTCGAAAACAAAGGTTTTGCTGGTCGGAGCAGCAGGTGAGACCGGCGGTTCGATTGCAAATGGACTTTTAGAGAACCCGATCTTTGTAAGAAAGCCTGTCTTCCGATTCGCACAAAATGAGCCGCTACTAATCCATGCTTCACGTGACTGCAGGAGCTCTACGCTCTTGTGCGCCCTCGGTCGGTCCAGAAACCCGCCATTGTCGCTTTACAGGAGCGGGGCGTTCAGATCCGCAGATGTGATCTCAAAGGACCCGAGGATTCACTCACCGATGCCCTCACCGGTATCGATGTCGTCATTAGCTGTGTTGGGCCTGCAGAGCAACAGGATCAGATTCCTCTCGCTAAAGCTGCCAAGAAGGCGGGCGTTCAGCGATTTATTCCGTGTGGCTTTATCACAGTGGCACCTCCGGGGGGGATCATGTGGCTGAGAGATGAAGTGAGTACTTTCGCGAGCGAAGAAAGAGGTTGTAAGACGCTGACAGTCGCCCGATTGTAGAAAGAAACAGTGTACAACCATGTCAAACAACTCCGTCTTCCCTTCACTATCATCGATGTCGGCTGGTGGTACCAGTTGTCGTATCCCAGACTGGAATCTGGTAGAGCCGATTATGCGATGACCTCGGCCAATAATGAAATCGTCGGCGACGGCAACACACCTATGGCTTTGACCGACTTGAGGGATATTGGACGCTATGTCGCGAGAATCATTACCGACGACCGGACATTAAACAAGATGGTTTTCGCATACAACACCGTGAAGACTCAGAATGAGATTTACGACCTTCTCGAAGAGCTCAGTGAAGAGAAAATTCAAAGGAACTACGTATGCTCTGCCGGTCGCTATCGTCCATTGTGACATTTTGCTGATTCATCGCTTCACTTGCAGATTCCAGAGGAAAGCGTCTATACCCGTGTGCTCGCCGCCAGACAGTCCAGCGAGACTTACCCCTTCGACCCCGTCAAATTTATTCCCCGGTACTTGGCCGAGTACCAATTATCTTGGGGCATTCGTGGCGATAACACACCAGAGAACGCGAAATACCTTGGTTATCTGATTGCTGAAGAACTCTACCCTGACT
Organism: Aspergillus leporis; assembly: GCA_009176345.1. NCBI lineage: Eukaryota > Fungi > Ascomycota > Eurotiomycetes > Eurotiales > Aspergillaceae > Aspergillus > Aspergillus leporis. The sequence goes on along the minus strand of ML732180.1, from coordinate 184,102 downwards.
TCCACCCAACGGACTTCAAGGAGTACCTTGAGACTGTCGTCAGTGGCACTGCTAAGGGCGTTTATACCGACCGTTTGATCTCGAAGGTCCATCAGCGGGCATTCCCACGCACAGAGTCTAGCGATTCGTTGTACACCCGGATATTCCCCAGGACTGAGTCCAGCGACTCCCTATACATGCGATAAACGTCAATCTCTTATTGGATGGACGTGGAAGCACCGCTAGGCATGCTCGCTGACATGCGGCGCAGCTATGAAATGTCATGAAGTTGTCTAGGAGATGATTGGGTTTCACCTTCAAGCAAGGGGTACTCATTTCCTTTTCTTTTAGTTTTTACACGATATGGGGTTTAGACTGGCGTTTCATGTTTATGGCCATTGAGGGAAAGCAGATGATGGGACAGGCTAGAGATCACCACTCCACCCGCAAAACAGATGTTCTCCGTGTCATAGGTTTCATTTGCAGAATTTATACCCATGCAAATTTCATTTTTTCATCTTACCATTTTTATATATATATATTGAATTCATTCTAGTTTGGGAGATACTCGCTGCCATGGAATTCAATCAATTCCCAGTAATTGTGGGTGCTTGGAGTGTAGTCATGGCAATTAATTTGACTATATTAGGAAGGCACCTGGTGTAAACCGAGTGCCTTATATATATATCTGCGCAGGAAGATAGGCCATCTTCATACACAACAGCCGTGACGTTGTTTCCAGGCAAACCAAATCTGTTTCAAATAAAGATCTCTTTCGACGTACTCTGTACATCTAAATTAAGAAATGCCAACAGAACGTCAGGATACTACGTCATCCCCGGTTTTACTCTCCATTCCCAGCATCAATAGCAGGATACCAAGCTGCTCTCCCGCCCGGAGTGGAAGTCTGGCTATTTCCTATGGAGCCGTGAAGCCACACCAGGTTACCCTGATCGGTCTGTCAGTACTCGGCCAGAACTGAGGCACAAAACTGACTGGTCACTGCAGCAATCGGAAGTGCAATCAACACCGGTCTAATGATAGCATCTGGGAATGCACTAGCAAAGTAAGACACTCTCCAGATCGTTAATAGGCAGTGTTAACAGCTTCCTAGGGCAGGAGTAAGTACTTCATCCAGTTCATGATCCCATGGCATTGTCTTCATAATGTTGACTCTGCCCTGTCAGCCTGCACCGGTCCTCATTTCATATACGGTCGTTGGAGTTCTGGTATATCATGTTCTATGCGCCCTGGCAGAGATTGCTTCTCCAGAATCGTCTACGGTTGCCGATCGCGCCGCGCGGTTTTGCGATCCGTCTCTTGGTTTCACGATAGAGTGGATGTGAGCAAGCTGAGGTTTCCCTTGCGGCTCAGTACTAAATACATGTTGCAGATACTGGTTAAAATACATGGTTGTGACTCCTAACCAATTAACAGCTGCGGCCCTAGTGGTGCTATACTGGCTAGATGCTGAAACCGTCAACCCGGGCATATGGATAACTGTTTTCATGATAGTCATGATCGGAGCGAACTACTGGGGCAGTCGATTCCTGGGTCAATATGAGTTTTTCCTCTCTTCTTTCAAGATCACTGTGGTACTCGGGCTTATGGTTTTATCTCTGGTCCTTGCGCTAGGGGGCGGCCCTGATCACGATAGGAAAGGATTCAGATATTGGGTGAAACCTGGTGCCTTTGCCGGCGACGCAACAGCTCTAGGAAGATTCAGGGCCGTCTGCAGGACAATACCATCGGCTATGTTCGCGTATGTCGGGAGTGAGCTGATCGGCATCAGCATCCTGCATACGCGAAATCCCCGTAAGGCCGCAGTACGCGCAACGAAGGTCACGTTCTATCGGATATTGGTCATCAACATCGTGACGGTCATCCTTTTGGGTATGCTTGTGCCATATGATGCTAGCTCGCTGGAATTTGCAAGAATGGCACGTACAGCCTTGAAGCCTCGTGGCGCGATCTCGCTACTAGCAGAAGATGACCGGGAGCCTACTAGCGCCACAGCCTCCTCCGCTGCGGCCTTTGTAGTCGCCATGCAGATGTCCAACGTGGCCGTCCTTCCCCATATTCTAAATGCTTGCTTCCTCTTGTTCGTACTGTCAGCGGCAAACCATGCCCTTTGTACGGCAACTCGGACGCTGTACGGGTTATCCCTAGGACGAAACGCTTTTCGTTTCCTATCTCACGTCGATCGGAGAGGGGTTCCGGTTTACACCCTTTTGGTGTGTTCTGCTGTAGCTTCACTGGCGTACTTGAATATCCAAGAAGACTCAAAGCTCTTGTTTGATTATTTCGTCAATTTGGTCACTATGTTTAGTGTTCTTACCTGGATTTCAATCCTTGTTGTTCACATTATGTTCGTGAGGGCGCGAACGGCTGAGGCTTCCAAGGCTCTCACTTTCAAAGCTCCGTTCGGAGTGGTTGGCTCATGGGTTGCCCTAACTCTCTGTGTTCTTATTACGTTTGCAAGGGCTTTTGATATAGTAGCTGATCCCGACGGGACGTTTGACTACAAGGCATTAATCACATCATACATTGGGATCCCCTTGTATCTAGCCCTAATCATTGGTTACAAGCTCGTTAGTAGCAACCGACGGGCCCATCAGAGTGTTGAGTTACAGACTCTGCAACATACCACCAATGAGAATACCAATGCATAGGCATCTTAGTGAATAGAGTACCCTTCTATGTGAAAATCGAATGAATGTCTTGTAGCATGAATCGCAGGTCTTTAGTCTTGTTCAGAAACTCAATATGCCCAAATTTCGTCCGGCTAGACTAAGAATATAACATGTACTTTATACCAAGCTTGACAGGTAGAGTAGACAGCAGTGCAATGCTTCCTATCCCAAAAATGCCTCATCCAACCTCACCTCAAACCTCCACCAATCCCTCCACTTTCCCCATCACATACTTCTTCCGCTCCTTATACTCCATATCCTCACCATCAACAACCCCCTTCTCCTCCAACTTATCCAAGCAACCAAGCACCCAATCCTGACAATTCCACCCATGGACATCACTGCGAACACGTACTTGGCATGCAAGAGCCTTGACAATGTCGACCTTAGCCCCCTCATCCACCTCAAACAAAGGGACGAGTTCGATCAGACCGGATAGGCCGCGGGGATCGATGCGTTCAGGCTCGTAGCGGAAACGGCCATCGGAACCTTTGGCTTGGAGGATGATCTTGCTGTGTCCGTCGATGAAGAGGGACCAGTGTTTGTAGATTCCGCCGTTATCGACGATAGAGAGGTAGATTTGTGTCATGGTTGTGTTTGGTGTTTGGGGGGTTGGGGGTATCGGGTGGGATGTTTGGTAGCTAGGGTTTTGGTTTAAGAAATATGCCGGCTGGGCAGTTTGGTTTGTATTGGATTTTGTGGGGGTCAACAGGGGGGTTGAAGTTGAGGTCTGGGTTATGGGAAAGGAGACACGGGAGGAGATGATGGGGGCAGGGCTGTTGCTGTTGTTGTTGTTGGTTTTAGGTAGTACAGAGCTATTCACTGTATCTAGCTAGGTGGAAGCTATGAATATGCTATCTATGCCAGAGGAGGTACTTCTATAAATACTTCGCTGTTAGGCAGAACCAGTTGGTTATCAGGCAGAACTGATGTGGTAGAACAAAGAAAGGGCCCCTTGCATGGGTAATGTGCCAATTGTAGGTTGAGGATCTGGCCGCTCATCTCCCCTTTTTTTTATTTTTTTTTTTTATTGCTTAATCTATGTTGTGTACCGGTTCTTGCCCGTTGAAGACAATCAGGTACTTGATCTTAATATTTCTAGGGAATATTCATGTAAATAACAACTGCTCTTTGTTGTTCAATGTAGCGTTTCTTCGAGGCGCCAAAATGTATGCAAAATATTTAATAATCTCAAGATTTCCAACGTCTGCAGAGCTCAACATAGAACTTCCAGGAATGGGCCAGTACAATGAGAAAAAAAAAAAAAGGGAAATCATGCGGCTCAGAAAGCCATTGTCAGAGGCAAGACACACATGTATATAAACCTTCGTTTCCCTGACTTCCACACTAGGGGGGTCTGTAACTCGAAGAGATCACTGGTTCCTTGTCTACGACTGTCTGCTTTCTTCGGCAGATATGTACAATGTCAGTGGTATGGAAGCCGAAGTGGCCGAGAGTATCAAGGCTCTTATTATCCACCACCGGGAAATGTTGGACTATTCCACTGAAGAGAAGAATACATACTACCTTACTTCACAGCATATTTCGTCCGCAGTAAACCTGCCTGAAGAACACCCGGTTCGGCGTCTACTAGCTGAAACCTCAGTCGAGGGATACTTTACGCACAATAACTTCAAATTCAAACCTGAGACTCGAAGTCTTTCTACATTTGCAGCTGATCTTCTTCGGGAGATCAAAGCGGCCGTTCCTCTAAGCAGCTTGCCCCGTGATCCTATCAGTGGGTTCTGTATGTATTGAGGAGTGATAACCCTAATCGTTCAAGACCGGCTCTACTGCTTTTATCTAAATATCCTTCTTCATGGATTATCACCCCTTTTTGTGATATTACTTTAATCTGAGGTTTGATTGGATGAATCTGTATCAGCCAAGAGTCTATTTCAAGAAGAGTAGATACTACTTTCAAATAAGCGCTCCATAAAAAATCTTTATAAGTATTCTAGTCACGACTGAATAGGATAGGTACCCGTTACCTACACGCCCGTTCACCAGTGGTGACTAGAAAACGCAGAATAACAGCAGATTACAAGCTTTAAAAATAATAAGGCGTAGTATAACCAATCGCCATGGCGAGGCGCGTAGAAGCCAGGATACTAGAAGATTGATAACGCATACAAAGATAACGATACTATATGCCCTTTCTACCTAGGCGAGAGCTAATAAATCTCGGATTCCAGAAAAAAAGGATCTAAACATCGCGCACTACAGCCGACAATAAATTAACTTGAGAATGCTAAGGGGCGTAAACTTACAGGACCTGATATCGTTATTTAGAGATTAATAACAATCGGGCTAGAGTCTGTACATAGACACGTGCTTACAAGTGTGTGAAAAGGTGCTGTTTGGTACCCATAAATTCATCATATAAGAGCATCTAGGGATATAGCAAGAAAAGCATACTATGTCTCAGGTTCTTAAGCGTGCGTGTGTTATGTGGATCTCAATGCTCAAGATAAATTAACAATAATTATTGAAAGATATATACACGAAATATATTGTACATGGACAAGCCAAATCTGTCCTTTTTGATTATAACCTCTCCCCTCCTTGTCTAGGTGCTAGAGTCCTGAGTGTAACAGATACTACGAACTTACTCATTTCTATGCACCGTTGCAACGTACGGACAGATAGTCTTGTCGTTTTCCATCATCCCTGGCAGAGCGAGACTCCTCCGTAACAGTGATCCGCGCCGTACGAACAATGCCGGCGCCATGCGCACCATTTGTGCAGCTGTTCCATTGACTCGGCCCCTTTCAGTCGCTCCTTCTTCATGCTATTCTTACTAACCTTGTGAGAGACACTATTATGGGTCGATCGGCCAGTGCCATAGTGCTCCAAGTCATAGCGTGGTTTGGTACTCGTCATCTTCATACCGAAAGCTCTCTTGATACTGCGGACAACCCCAGTCTCCTTGAGAATTCTGGGGATACAAGGCAAGCAGACAATGAAAAACTCCGCACGTCATCTCAGCATAAGAACAGAAAATTAGGGGAGCCAGGCTATAGATAGCATCCACTGCTCTCGCATGGACAACTGTTGTGTCCAGTCTCATTGCGGCCGAGGCACAAGCGCTATAATTCGTCCAAGTTAATTCCTTGTGGCCCGGCACGGAAGATGGGTCGGATATTAGTCGCATTGGGTCTTGGAATCGTCACTGCCTCAGCACGATGGAAGATATCCCTGTATATGCTAACTTAGTCCATTAACTTCAAACATGCCGCGGCACTCATAGCATCGTCGCCGGTCCTGCACTAATAAGAAGCCCTGTCGAAATGACTTGGCTTCTATTACCATGGTGTGCGGTGCGGTGACTTGATGGGATGAGGGCCTACTTAAGAAATAATATCCGGTAGCAAATCTACCACTCTTATCTCTCTTGCACCTGGCTTATAGCATATAAAGGTCTGGTTCTCCGAGACTTAACTCACTATCACTTCATCAAAGTCCTACTCGTGATTCCCAATTTACGTATTGCAGCCATGCCTAGACAGGAAGTTTTTCAACTTTATCCGCTAGGCTGGGAGGATAATCCAGAGGAAGAGCGATCCAAAGTCTCTACGCTTGATTATCTGACAGCTTGCACTTACAACAACTATGCTCTATTTTTCAGGCTAGAAGATGCCGACAAGCCCTGGGCAGCCGCTGTGCTGAAGGCCGGTCCTGAGTGGACTCTCAGTCAAACGCGACATCTCTGTGGGACGATTGAGAAGGATGCAGCGGGGCGGCCATTCATTTGTTAAAAAGAATAATAGCACGGTTCGATTCTTCGTCCAATGGCTTGACTCATCTAAGGAGAAGTACCCGTCCTTCGATGATATAGAAAAGTCCCACTTTAGTACAACCACACTTGGCGACCTGAACCTCTGGAGCGTTCCTCCGATGACATATGGCGAGAAACCCGGAGCCCACCCCGACAGCAGCCCGGTTGTCGCCGCCTATAAGGCGAACTTCATTCGCGGGGGGCTGGCCATTAATATGCACCATCATCACTACGCCAACGATGTCATGGGCTGGGCCGGTTTGACCCATCAGTTGGCCGAGAATTGCTTTGCATCTTCTGGTGTGAGGCCGTCGACATGCGGCGATGTATGCACACCCCCAAAGTTCCAGCACGCATCCAACGTAACGTCATGTCTGCGGCCCTGTCCCCCACAGCACCGGTACCACTGCCAACGGCGGCCGAGGTTATCCGTGAGTGGCCTCTGTCGAGGCTGGCCTTGTATATCCGGCAGCTCTCCAACAGCGTCACCCAAGATAGTCACGACAAAAAGCTCGATATGGTGGCAACTGCGCGTGACAGGACGGCATTGAATATCCGTATCGATTCGTACCCGCCCATGTCGATACTCCAAACTGACCATCGCGACGTCAACATCGCCACGGCCAACTTTGGTTTTGTGACGCCTGTCAGCTACCACCAACTCTGGTACTGCATATCTGAAGGTCAATCAATCAATCAATCAATAATCAAAATTCTATTAACCTGTTCGAGCCCGACTATTGAAACATCCAGCTATGCAGGCGCCTCGCCGGTGAGGCAGAATCTATACCTAAACGCCAGTCGACATATGAAATGGCGTAGAGCCAACCCTCAGAAAAAGGTAATCACAACCAAAACGCCTGCCATGTGTATATACCATTTGCCATTAGTCTCCTGATCATTTGATACTTTTTCTGCCTTCCATGTACAATTATATATGTTTGTATATTGCTCAGTTGTCCTGCTGAGCTCGTATTTTCCGCGTAACCATTGTCTTCAGCATCTGCTCCCAATGTTATTAAGCTCCTTGAGGTTCTGGGAGCTCCGCTGCAGTCAACTCTGCCTCGCAGAACTGCCCCAACACCCCTGCTTTGTGTATAAACTCAGCAACGTAGCGGGTTGCCTTGGTATTCGAGATCATCTTATCATAATCCACCATCCTCCCCATGTCAATCTTGTCAAGCATCACCTTTCTCAGCTCAATGTACAGCGGGCACTGGAGGAGGATATGCCATGGGTTTTGGGATCCCCCCTCGCAGCAACATTGATCTGAATCGGAGGCCTTGATCTTGTAAAGAAAATGACGTAGTCCAATCCTCTGGGTCCTCATCTTATATCAGAATCGCCGCGTGCGGCTTGGACCGGCCGGCCCAGAGGCTCAGTACCTTTCTGCTGAGCTCTGGGATCAGCCGGTGGGTCGGTCGTGCGGCCTTATCCTGATCCCACTCCTTCTTCCACTGTGCCTTGATCCTCTGGTGCACGGCCCGCTTGGCTGCAGCTGCTAGACGGACCGGGCCACCCCGTGTTTTTGAGTACATTTCGACTTCAGCTCCGGTAGCTCCTTCCTTTGCTGCCTCATCCGCCTGCTCATTCCCCGGGACCCCTATATGGGCCGGGATCCATGTGTGACCCGGTTCTGCAGTCCATACCAGCGGGCCACCTCATAGATCTCTGAGCAGGTATTGCCCCGAGGGGCGGCCGGGGGTCTGTACAGCTTGTATCGCCGCTTGACTGTCGGTAAAAACAGTCACCGGCCCTGGGCCGATTCTTTTAGCAGCGAGCCAGAGGGCGACCTGTAGCCCACGTAGCTCCCCTGCGTAAACTGTTGATTCCATCTCCGTGCCTAGGAATTGGCGCTGTACAACACCTATTCGGAGGCAAACTGCCGATGCCCCCACCCGGCTTTGATAACCACTACCATCTGTAAACACCGCCGTTCCCTGCTGGGATCTGCAGAATTCGTCGTGGTCTAGAACCACTGTCACTTGATATTTTATAATACATGTTAACGGGGCTTCCCAGGGCGCAAGCACGTACACCCTTGCGTGTTTCCCATTAGTCTATCCCTACCGGGGGTCAGGGCTCCCCCCGGAGCGCCTCCGGTGTCCCGTTGGCCCGGGCTTCTGTCTTTCTCCTGTGGGTTTCGAAGGATAAGGTCTTGTCCAGCCATATGCCGAGGTAGTGGGCTGACTACACGGGCTTGATGGTATTCGTGGTGTTGCAGTTCCATGAGGTCGTCCCCCTTCCGGTTCGTCCGGGATCTCCCAGATGTCTGGGTCCGGGTCAGGTTTCCAAAAGCAGTCCTGGTCTGCCTCTCAGATAACTGAGCCGTGCCGTTGCAAGAATTCAGGCCGGAGTTAGTTGGTCCCGATATGTTGTTGGATGGCCTTGTGGTGAATGGGCCTGGTCTATTGTTGGGTTGATCCTAAAGTGGATGAGTTCGAACTTATCCCGTTTTCCTTGATGATGGAACCGTCCGCGTTACAGAATAGGAACGTTGCTTCAGGTAGGGCAATTTTATCGAAGTGTTGCCACTGCTTGGTGTCCGCGAATCGGCAGTACTGCAGTTTCTTGCGGGTGATGGTGGCTGAGATTTCTTGAGGAGATTGCCATTTTTGGCGTGTAGGCCACTCGCAAGTATGAAGAAAATGGAAAGATGCAGAACTATAGTTGACAATATCGTGCTTCTTGCTTGTTCCTGATATTCTTTGTATTTATGCCCGTGGAGAAACTCGTTTCGCTGGAGATTTCTCTATCGCTGAGGTGTGCTCAAGGATGGGGAGACGTGTGAAATTTATATTCTACCTACATTTGAAACACTCGGCATGCGGGGTATGCTACGTGATCGGCAGATATTCTAGGACAGTAAGAGAGAACTGTGTTCTGTAGACCATCGTGAAACCCTTTAGTAATAATGTTTGTTCCATATTGCTGTATGTTCGAGTCATGAATACTATGTCAGGGTCTATGCTTTGAGGTAGTTTCCCATGGCTTCTTGACTATTGCCGTTCGAACTTCTCTCCCGTTACTGAGTGCAATATACATACTGCTTGCTACTGTATACAAAGGCAAAACCACCCTCAAAGTCGATTGAAAATCTGCATAGCAGCCCTTGCCAACATTGCATATACCATTGGCCATGTTCTGAGCAAGGCAATAAAACCCTAGCAATCACTTTCACTTAAAGTGAACTGCTGCCGCAGCTTCAGACGTGACCTGCAGACTAAGAAGATCAGGCCGAGAATAATGCCCAACAACATCCAGGTTCTGCTTTGCTTTAATTCGATCCTTCAGATCGATATCCGCATAAACAATGCCCTCCACACCCGGATCCAGAAGCCCAGTCAACGCTGTCCCATCAGGACCATATATCACCGTGAATCCACCACCAGGAAGTTTCATCCAGTCAAAATCCGGCAAATGAGACCTAGCCTTCCCCTCCTTCGTCTGAACTTGCGTGCAGACAAGGACAAAGCAAGCGCCCTCCATCGCCATGACCTGACTGAACCGAGTGTTTGCCTCGTCAGAAACATGGTACGTCCAACCTGGAACGTTCCACATGCAAGGCCAGGCTGCGACATGAATGTCGACGTTTTGAGAGTACTCGTAGTAACGTAGCAGGGGCTGTGTATGCTCCCAGCAATTCATGCCTCCTATATTTCCAAAGGTACTGGGGGTAACTGTTTGAAGGGAGTCTGCTTGTCCGTCTCCCCAGTAAGCTCGCTCAACGTGTGTTGGCTTAATCTTACGCCGGTGGTGAACGATGTTTCCTGTAGGGTCGATGAATGACTAGACAATATCTTTCAGTCAGAAAGTCTTCAGAAGATGAGGATCAGCCTGACCTGAGCAATATACAGAGACCCCTTGTATCTTTCACTATAACCCAGGACAATGAAGACACCCGCTTCGCGCACTGCAGCTTTGATGCGTTCCATCTCCTCCGAGTCTCTTTCCAGGGAGTTCTGGAAGTATTCGTTCATGAATGGGGCATTCTCGACAGCCCCATTGGTCCAGATACTCCTTGTCAGTAGTTAGTCAATAGTAGCCTTCCCTAGAGAAATGTGTCTTGTGCTGCTCACCATGGATAACCGGGGATAAAAACCTCTGGGAAACCAATCACGTTGGCCCCAGATTTGGCAGCATCCTTTACGATTGAGATGACCTTGGAAACCCCGCCTTGGAGGTCGTTCCAAACAGGCTCCGCTTGGACTGCCGCAACCTTGATCTTGGATGCCATTTTGAAGATATGATGTAGGATATGATGTAAGATTGAGGATTTCCTTTGCGCAAACGATAGGTGTGCTTGTAATGAAGGTAGCGGAAAGGTGCATCTTAAGTAGTTTAAAGCCGGCTCCTCCAGCTATTTTTGGGATATGCAAGTTCAGACCCCGCTCCATCTTACCTGAGAGACCACGCCACCAATACCAGGATCCCTGGGGAGCATGTTTCAACTCCCACGAATCAGCTCAGCTAACGAGTCCTCACCCCTGTAAAGCTGTAGATCATGATAGTCTACTTATTGTTTAAAAACAGTAAGCCAAGTACAGCGATGTGCCTTTCTATACAATGTAGAACAAAACTTTCCAGACATAGCTCCTGTGAGATGTACAGTATTCTGTCATAGTACTCACTGAGTGTTACCCAGCACATACTACTAAAATCATACAAGTTCATGATAGTGTTCAACTGGGAAAAGCGGGTGGGCCTTTATCGCATTTTTCTATTTTAGATACTTGCTGATGACATGTCCAGCAAATTTGATTGCACTGTCTGTTTGTTCTAGCACGGTACCTTTCATGCTCACTCTTTGTCTCTCTTTCCCAATTTTCTAATATCTCGTAAGCTTGAAAAGATCTTTCACGAAGTTACCTCTCCATAGCCGTTCTTGGTATCATGTCCAAAGATAGGCTCGCCAACACTTCTCCTACCAAGTTGTACTGGCATTCCTTCCAAGACTATAAGAATATTAGCTCGGTCAAGGCTCCCACGTTCCTTGAACAGCTTGACAAAGTCAAGTGGAAGGGCTGGAACAGAGTATGTTGAGACGATATGCCTGGATATGAGTAATAGGGTAGATGGATTAAATGGTATCAATAAAGCCGATGAAGCTGAAAATTGTACGAGAATCGACATCACAAGAAACAAATATGTGATCATTTTCAAGATTCTCAGTAGCCTTCATCGGTGAGTCGGATCGAACCGGTGTTTCAGTCAGATCCTATAGATTTCCTTAACTTAGTATGTGTTTTTTCCTTGGTCAATTGCCTGCTTTTATATATGGTACACATGCCCTAATTCAAAGCTCTAAAATCAACTGCTATAATTTTGTGGTCGCTCAATTATCCTTGATTCGATATCAGTGAGACGAAAATATATATATATTTGGACTTCAGTAGGACTAATATGGTCATTACCCAAAGCAGAGCTATCATGGGCACTAGGAATTCAAGCATATTAATTAGTTGTTACTAACAGACTTTTTAGAAGGGAAGTATATCTGCAGTACGACTTTCTCGTTCCTAGCGACGACCTGGTAATGAAGGAGGGGAACGCTAGCTGTCTAGCTGTTAGGTAGGTAGTCTTCTCCTGCCCAATGTCAAGTAGGGTCCTACATACGGCCGATAAGTTATATATCTTACTAGGAAAAAGTGCCCAAGTAATTATGTAGGTAGTGGAAAATTTGTTGATATATCATCTCGCGGTTACTAGGTTTGTTGAGTGGGATAGACATTTCCAGTGTCACGCGCGTGCCGACTAGACAACCCTGTGGCCAAGAGATGCACAGCTGCAAGCCACATCTGCATGGCTTCGTGTCACCGCTCGAAGTCGTGGCCATTGTATGGTGCAGGGCACCCTAGGAAAACGCCACCACCTTCAGGGTTTTCGAACTTTCTAGGAAAAGTCTTCCACATCACACCGCAGGTCTTTTCATGTACATTACATTGGCCAATCCAAGGATGTTTCAAGCCCGTTCATTCGTCTATTGTCAATCGTTTAAGCCGTTAAGTATAATAAATCCAAAGGTATAAAGCAGCGCCAAAATAAGCTATACCAAACAAAGAATCTAATTTATGGGGCGCAGTAACCACCGTCGACAACCAGGTCTGCTCCGGTAGTGTAGGTCGAGGCGTCGGAAGCCAAGTAGAGATAGGCACCCTTCAGCTCCTCAGGGCGACCCTCACGCCCCATGGGGATCTTGTCCCTCCAGATGTTCTTAACATCCTGGGACACGAAGTTGGAGATTTCGGTCGCGATGTAACCGGGGGAGACGGTGTTGGCACGAGCGAACTTCACCCACTCAACAGCGAGGGATTTGCCTAGATCTGTTAGCTTGGGTGGCTCCCTAGTATTTGGTATCAAATTGGTACTTACAAAGATGAATGACAGCCGACTTGGCAGCATTGTAGGCGGCTTGCATCTGAGGGAAGTTGACAATGTGACCGCTCATGGAAGCAGTAGCAACGAAGCTTCCGTATGTGAAGTTAGTCAACTTGTTTCCGTTGATATCGGTCCCCTCCTCCTTCTGTCTCCTCCAGTGGGCGGCAGCAGCCTTGGCACAGTAGAAGGTGCCGTCGAGGTCAATGCTGACGACGTCGGAGTAATGCTTGAGGGGTCCGTCGACCATAGGACCTTCAGTCCAAGGGATACCGGCGTTGGCAATGAAGACATCCAGGCGGCCGTTGAAGTCCTTCACAGTCTGGTCGACGGCCTTCTGCACAGCTGCGGCATCGGTGATGTTGACCTGATAAGCCTTGGCTGCATGTGTTTAGTAAAAGTTCGAGCAAGGAAAGTTTTTCAGAGAAATATGGAGTTGAATCGAAAACAACAAGCTGAACATACTCTGAACTCCGTATTTGGAGGCAATCTCAGCCGCACGCTCGGGGCACTTGTCGTTGGTATTCCACCACAGGGCAACGTTGGCACCAGCTTCCGCAAGACCGTTGGCGACGGAGAGACCAATACCAGCGCCAGCACCAGTAACAATGGCGGTCTTGCCCTTCAGTGAGAACATACTCAGCAAGCTAGGGTGCTCGGGAGCCGTAGTGTTGTTATGGACGAAGAGACCATTCTGGACTGGGTTGGCAGCCATTCTGACGGATTGTTCTGGGTATAGTAGGGGAAAAAAAATTGAAAGAGAAAGGTAGGCGCTATAATGTAGAGAAGTTTGAAGAGGGAGCAGATAAGGAAAGGAAGAACTGTTTACAGCAGAAAGCTATATATAAGTCCGGGGGGAGCTCGGTGTAGCAGCTCCTAGGATCGGTGAGCGGTATGGCGGGGCGGATTTCATTTTTCATTTCTCGTTATTAGTATTTTTGCCTGTCTCTCATGGCGTTCATGCTTTCCGTCGCATCCACATTCTAACAAGGTTCAATAGCGACGGACCTTCCACATCCCAACACGTACGTTGCCCCAATGGCTATGCGGATGGTCGAGTTCTGGGCCCCAGTGGGTTTATGACGCTATGCCGCCCCGGTTGGACCCAACGTCAAATGGCGGGATGATAGACAGATGTGGACGTGGGGAAGAATGCGCCCGAACTTTTATCTATAGGGAGGGATTGAATTTCTGGTCCCATGGATCACCCCCTGGTCAGGTTTCCGGGTGAGATTGAAGTTTCCATTGGGTTCCTTTTTCACGTTCTTTTTCCTTTGTTCTTGGAGAGTTTGATAGGAAAAAAGGTAGTGGCTTCTTTTTGCCCGAAAGTTCTAAGGAGGGGAACAATAATGCACGTGTGGGTCCAGTGATGTTATCTTCTCTCCGACTCGTCCCTGAATCCGAGTCCCGTGATGGAGAGCTTACTTATCGAGGGATCCACCGACGATAGTGCCTGAGGCGAAAACATCCGCGTCCCTCCTGCGACGATCATTCCGATAACCACACGCACACAACAGACGGATTTCTATCACCTTACATTGCGTCTGTACGAGGCCAATCGAAGCTCTCGAAGGAGATCTAATCTAACCGCCAACAGAGTGACAACTGGCAGACAAGTCACTAAGATACATCAGACCATGCACTTGTCGATGCTCTGGTTAGAAGTCCAACCACCCGTTGCTACACTAACCACCATGGAAAGTCCTTCATCTCTTAAAAGTATGTTTCGATTTCTCGCTTTTGGACCCGACTACTCCGTGAGCGATTATCTCTCGCTGCATATGATGTTTCGTGGTCATTGGTCTCCAGGTAATATATCAAAACTCAACACCACATCAGCAGGTCTACGTTCGGGTAGTACAACACCAAAGGCTTTCCTTGAAGGGAAATTTACAAGGAACTTACATACCACACCGAGATGCACGCTAAGGACTCTTTGGGATATTCATTGGTATGTATGTCCGCGGTTACTAAGCAATTACGGGCATATGTGCATACAGGTCGTGCCGTGCCCTAGCATGCACCAACAATAGTACGAGAAACACTGATTTATAGATCTTTCTCTAGCGCGAGCCACATTGTTAACTTCGTCTTCTGATGAGCTATAGTGAACCCTTTCTGCTTACACCAGCACTGTATACCCGAGGGTGACAACCTACTGCTAATTTTGAGGGACTATCGTAATCCAAGTAGCTCTCCCAACACAACACCCCACAAATGTCCAAATAGCAACAATATAATTGTCTGAAGACGCTACTGTTCATTGAATCCCTGAGCTTATGATCGACCTTGCCATCATGTCCTCTCTGATGATGGGTCTTAACCGTCCCAGCATTCCTCGCGTAATCCACTGTAATGCGGTCACATTCCTCAACTTGGAGTGGCTTCCCATAACAAACACCTTCTCCCTTTTTCACAAGGTTACCCTCTCCTTCTGCTATGCCCCTGTTTGTCTTTTGCCTCCTGCGCTGTTGTCGTGGACTACGATTGCTTACAGTTGTCACGAGGTCCCTCACGGCCTGGAACATCCTCCCTGAACCTTTTCAGGCAGCAATACACTACGATATCGGGGGTCATCGAAAAGACTGAGACTGGAACTCCTTGAATGATTCGACTTCTTCACCATTGACCAAGAACCGAGTCGGTCGGCCAAGGTAAAAGGGATCAACGATGTTGGCCTTGTCCGCCATAGTCGCGATAGCTGTGGTCTCTGCGGCTATCTGCATCGTGGCTGGTGTAACCGGTACTTTGCTATGGATAAGGATGCGCCAGGAGCGGCGAAGACTACAGCTCGGGAGACAATATCACGGTCTGCAAACCTTTCCAGCGGAGACGTTGACGGAGCTATCTCGAGAGGAAGGCTCTGTGCTGAGGCAATACGGACAACTTCCGTATGGGAGACCAACTGAATGGGGTGTGCTGGAATCGATGGAAAGCTTAGTTTATTCCCAGGACGACCCAGATAGTCCATCCCAACGGACTGAAAAGGGCCGCTCGTTGCGCCGTTCCATTTCAGGATCGAATCGACAATCGAGGCTACTTAGGCCACACCGAATAAGTTCTCTAACGCCACTGACCGAGACGCTCCCTGCGACTCGCAGGGGTTCCTTGGCAAAAGACGATGTATTGATTTCAGCAGTCGATGGGGCTCTGGAGCTACCGACAGAAACCACCCCAAGACACACACCAGAAAGGGAAGAGGAGAGTAGCAAGGCTGTTCAAAGTATACGGCCAATTTCAGGGCCAGGGCCATCGATATACCAAAGAGAGCGCTCGAGTAATCTCTTCCCAGTTATGGAAGACAGGTATGAAGCATTCAATTCGTCTCGCGTACGGCCACGAGGGGGAAGCATCACCAACCAGACGCCGGGAGCTGCGCCAGAGCAACCAGTGCCCCCGCCACCATGCACCTACCCTCTGAACCGCTTTTCCCGCCTTTCTAAGAATGACTCCATGCGGTTTTCTTCCCTGAGCCTCGAGACAGCAGACAGTTCCATCCTTGACGAGAGCATAAGGACTTCCGCCGGTGTGGATAGTGAGTTTACTTCGCCAGCTCTACCTCCCTGTCCCACGTTCGCCCCTTATAGTGCCAACGACGTTGGGAGGAGTGTAGCGTTGTCTTACTCAATGGTACCAGCACCCTTTGTCTTCCCCCCAAGCTCAGTTGCTGGGGAAGCGCATAGATTAGAGGCGGACCGTACTTCTCCTCGTCGCAGTTTGACAGCACGCAGCCCGACTCCTTCTATGGAACGGATTAGCCCGCCACCGCGGAGAAGCGAATCTCTTAGCGTACGCCAACACAAAAGAGAGACCTTCCCGTACGCTGATCTAAACCGCATCCCTCCATTAAGCGCAGTGGGTCATAATGCAGGCCTGTTACCCTATTTCAGTCAGCTACAACGGCACTCTGTACATGGAAGTCAGCGACGGGATAATGATCCATTCTACGGGGCTGGGACTAACGGCTTTGCTCACCTAAGTAGTTCTGGGAGGAGTAGCGTTTCATCTATACCTGACATGCATTTGACAGCTCCAAATGGCCATATCAGGTTCCCGTTGACCTCAGCAATGAAAGGAGGCAACAATCCACGGAAGGGCCACAGACGAAATAACTGTGTTCGGATATCAATCCACCCGCCTATTACGTTCGGAGGACCTGCATTCGCTCCGATGGTAGAAGAACCGGAATTAGAGGACTTCGATATGCGCCGAACAGAGGTATCTGACCTGTCAATGTCTAATATCTCGTCATTGCGTTCCAGTGTGTCCACTCTTTCGGGGAGTAAGAACGGGTACTATGACCAAAGGGACGGGTTCCGCGTCTCCAATGATAGTCGTCCTCCTTCATACCGAAATTCAACCTACATAAATCCAGCCAAGAAGCGGAAGCATAATCGACATGAATCGATTGATAGCATACTGGGCACACCAAACAGCGATAATGAGAAAGCTCTTCCTGAGATTGTCACCACGCTACCCCCTAGCACAGAAGGTAATTTGTCGCATACACCATCACCTGAGAAGATTTCTCCACTCTGGATGGCTCCAAATTATAGCGGCTCGCCAACGACGTACGAAAACATTTCGAATCCAGGCAGTCCTCGCCGTTCGGCGGTTAAGGGGCCACGTAGTCAGCCAGCTCGCAATAGTATCCGGTCACTTCCACTAGACGACAGCGCAAGCCCCACGAGTCCATCGGGCCGCCCCCGCAGTCAAAGTATGAAGCAAGGGCCAAACCCCAAATCAACCGACTCCTTGCAGCGCGCCAAAAGCTATGCCGCAACCTCGCCAGAACCTCAACCGGCAAATGGACAGCGTCACCACAATGGAGGCGGCACAGTACAGACACAACAGCAGAAATATCTACACCCCTCTGAGCGTCCACCTTCCGGCGGTACCAGCAAAGCTGGCAGCTCTTATAACCGTGCGGTCCCGATCTGGGAGGATCAAGACCGCAATCTCCGACGTCATTCAACGCGGAAGTCCACAATATCTATCATCTGTGAAGAGGATGGTCCCGCAGAACTCCACGGCGACTCTTCGCCCCGGAGACCGGAACCCCATAAGAGTCGTACACGACCCGAATTTACAACCCCTATCAAGAAGACGGTGGGATTGGGCATTGGCGCTGCGACTCCAGGGAGTCTTTATGATGGAGATGGGTTCTTAAAAGAATGATTAGTGTTTTGCGGGCTCAGGTAGCTACTGCGTGTTGTGTTTGGCGTTCATCGTGGTGTTGGGGTACTGGGGAGCGTTTTTGCTGAGAAATGTTTCCTTTGTTCGCAGGTGAACCATTGATATCCACTGTTAGATATACGCATAATTAGAAGACTCAACTACTATATAATTTCATACTCTATATTCAGATATACCTTCACGCTTTTAAATTACCCACCATTATCCTTCATTCAAGCACAAGCCAACAAAAACATATAAGTAACACTAAATCCAATAACCCATCCATTTTGCTTTCCCAAATCTAATAATTACCTAACTACCACTCATTATACAAGCATGCCCTAATCCGTCCTCCTCCACTTAGCCTCCTCATCCCCCTCTCCCTCATGCTCCTCCACATCTTCCCCCTCCCTCTGCCTAATAGTCCCAGCCCCAGGCCCCAGCGACAAGCTCGGCTCCTCACCCCCACCAATCCAATTCCCCTCCTCGTCGAAAAACTCATGCATATTATCCGCCGTAATCCACCCCGAGCTCCCATCCATAGGAGGCGGCAACCCACCATCCCCACTCCCTGCCGCAATAAGCCCAGCCTCGAAAAGCGAGCTCTCGGCCTCACCATCATCCTCGTCCTCACTCATCGGATCCGGGTGCAGATTCGAGCACGCCGAGACAGCGTTGTACAGAGCTTGCGTGGGCGTTTCGTCTGGTTTGTCTGCTTGCTCTTCTTGCTGCGGGGGCGGGACAACGGTCATTGTGATGCATTCTTCGAAGTCATCTTCCTGGACTGTAGATGGTTCGGCCGGGGTCGCGATTTGCATGTAGAGGCCTTGGACTTCGGTGGAAGTGTTGGGGGGGGTGAGGCGTTGGACTGCGTGGAGGGAGATTGTGGGGTAGGGGATTGAGAGGCCCGTTGAAAGAGTCGGATTGTAGAGGAGGAATTTACTGTTTTGTCATCAGTTATTGGCTTGTTTCTGTCTATTACTCTGTAGGCTGGTAGCAAAACTCACTCGGACGTCACCCAGACATCTATGCCGTCGATGACGATCTCTTTGCCCTCTGGTTCGCCGTCTGCGTTCTCCTGGGTTTGAGGGTTGGTTCCATTTGCGGTCGCGGCCGCGGTCTCTCCGCGGAGAGAGCTCAGGACTGGGGTGGCGGCCAGTTCATGTTCGAGGATGACTAGTTTACAGCGCTTGCTGTGGTAGTGGAGGACAGCGGGGCCGGAGTGGAAGGAGGTCGGGGTGCGCGACTGGTGGTCGGCGAGGAGGATGAAGGAGGAAGTTTCGGGGGGTGTTTGGAGGGGTTCCATTGCTTTTGTTTTTGCTTTTGTAGGATTGGTTGAGGGAGGTGTGGTTTGGTTGGAGGTTATAGGTGAGGTTGGAGGAGGGTCAATTGGCGGTAGTTTAATATTTCTGCCGGAGGAGCTTTGGCGGAGCTGTGATATGGCGGAGGGGCTTCCCGTTGTTGCTGGGTCCTGGGGTTAACTCACTGATACTTGAGGATATGCATATGTATTCCTATCTACTTTTATTCTTCTTATTGAGTTTTATAAACAGGAATGGTGACCTGTATTATCTTATGCTGTTGATACTGTCTCTATGTAGTAAAGTACAATTCTGAGTTATGCTCTGTGTCTAGACCCAATGTGTATTAACGCTCATGAGGGTATCAAACATTCCAAAACATAATCAAGACCAAACATGACTGCTTAGAACAATTCCAATGTATACTAAAATTTCCCAAGCACAGTGTTTATCCCTTGATCATGAGCCGAAGCAGATCGACGATGTGGTGCAGCGAATGCCGCTTATACTAGAGTCGCAGAACGGAACGCCCTTGCACGACCGAACCTCTTGCAGTCTGCATAACATGCGCAGCTACAGAGAAAATTAGAGTATACCGCAAAGTCCTTGGAACTTGGCCAATCGGCGACTTTCGCAGAATATTATTAGCCTGACACCACCATTGACTGCGACAGGGAAAAAAAACCTAAATCTCACTGCCACGTCAAGTGGGAAGATTGTACCTGAGACTGAATCTCTGCGAGGCCGCTCATTTAACGTCAAGCCCACCGAACGCCCTGTCCAGCTCTTCGCCCTCATCGTGCGGCTTCATTGATGGTAATTTGGACGCATCAGTATCTGCAGCCGAGCTATCCAGCAAGCTCTGTTCTGGTTGACCAGAATGTCCAGGACTCAACATTGACCTACTCGGTTGTAGTAGCTTCTCTTCTCGGTCCAACCACCCGGGCGCAACCCGTCGCTTCTCCGCAAGTTCTCGTTGCACGATAAAATCCTCCCAGTCTTTAATTGCTTTTTCTGCATTGCTGCGATTTTTGTTCAAGAGCTCTTCGAGGGAGTTGCATGAGGCTAGAATTTCTTCTGGGGCCGCGGCGTGCTCACCGCTGGCGGAAACGATATAGCGGGGTTTGGAGTCGGGATTACTAGGGTCGACTGTTACGGATGCTGGTAAAGTAGAAGGAAGTGATCTGTATGTGTAAGGAAGAGTGACTGAGGAAGGGAGGTTGATGAAAGGTGACACGGTCAATGGGACCTGGGCTAGGAGTGGATGCGGGCCTGAAAAGGTTATCAATCAGTATCGGGATGAGAGGGGGATAGGATGAAGAGGGACTTACGGTATGATTCATACATTGCTAGTATTGAGGGGATATGGGCCGAGTTATTCGGAGAAAGATTAGATAGAATAATTATAGACGTATGAATGCTTATATGTAGTCGTAGGTGTGTAGCAGCGGGTAAAGTCAAGCAAAGTAAATCGGAAGTAAAGTATATACTCCGCAGTAGTGGTTAAGTGATTGACACCTTAGGTCATGAAGGGTCCTTGCAGTTTTTTGAGGGGAAAAAATCCCCGTGACGCCATGAAATGGAGCAAATACTTACCGATTGATTACCTGTCATCAAAAGTAAGTAATTTCCAATCCGTGGATCTCCAGATTTTAGATTGCATTTTGATTTGATTATCAGCAACTTGGAACTGCAATAGCTTAATTCTGGCCTGATTCTTACTCCTCATTTTCTCTATTATTGAATCGGTTAATTTAGTGCTTTCACCTCATCTCATCTCGCATCTCGCACTGCCCTACGTATTGCCATTTTGACCCCCCTGCCCAGCATCTTCAAGTAATCTGGACTCGGCCCAACTGGTTTCTTGTTTCTCATTCTTAATTTATTCTAACACGCGACCCACGTCTTTTTTTAAACTCTTCCCCCTTTACTCACTCCACTTTCTTAGGGCCTTTTACGGCTTTTCTTCTTAGTTTTTTTCCCTTCGTTTTCCCTGCCCTGAGTAAATAAAATCTTCTTGTTTGACAATTGTTGTTTTCCCCTCCCACTCTTAGGGTCAAGCATATCTCAGCCTCAACCTTCGGGCGTTCGTCTCGTGTGTGAATTCCCGCCGCGCTCAACCCCACCAAACTCCTGTTCTCCGCGCTGCCGACTCTCCCCCCCCCTTTCCTTCGTTCCTCTCATCCACCAAGGCCCTGGATTCTTGCGATTTTCAAGATCCAAATTGTGAGCCTTACATTGAAGCCCATTCAAGATGGATCGGGCAATAGCGCTTGCTTTGACGGAAAAGAAGCCGGTCCCGGAGATCGACTTCACGTTACATACCATGGAAGATGGCACACAGGTGTCTACCATGGAGCGAGTAATCAAAGGTGAGACACAAAGATGCTGTTTGGGTCTCTTCGAAATTTTCGCTCTGACAATTTTGCGACCCTTCAGAGGTACAAGCGCCGGCGTTACAGACGCCGACGGACGAACAGTTCTGGTCTCCTGAGGACCCCTCTAAGCCGAACCTCCAGTTTCTTAAACAACACTTTTACCGCGAAGGTCGACTTACCGAAGATCAGGCACTATGGATTATACAGGCCGGTACGCAGATATTGAAAGCAGAGCCTAATCTACTGGAGATGGACGCACCCATCACGGTGTGTGGCGATGTTCACGGACAATATTACGATTTGATGAAACTCTTCGAAGTCGGTGGCGATCCCTCCGAGACAAGGTATCTATTTCTGGGCGACTATGTTGACAGAGGTTACTTTAGCATTGAAGTGAGTTTCTCGGGCCCTGGTGGCCTTGCCTGGCTGTGTGGCGCAAATGGTCTGACCTTGTGCAGTGCGTTCTCTACCTCTGGGCCCTTAAGATCTGGTATCCGAATACACTCTGGTTGCTGCGGGGTAACCACGAGTGTAGGCATCTGACGGATTACTTCACTTTTAAACTGGAGTGTAAGCACAAATACAGCGAACGTATCTATGAAGCGTGCATCGAGTCGTTTTGCTCGTTGCCACTGGCGGCGGTCATGAACAAGCAGTTCCTCTGTATTCATGGTGGTCTAAGCCCCGAATTGCACACTCTGGAAGATATCAAGTCGGTAGGTTGGCCAGACAACGGGGTGGTAGTGAACGACAGGTGCTAATCCAGACGACGATAGATTGACCGCTTTAGAGAACCCCCAACTCATGGTTTGATGTGCGACATCCTCTGGGCTGATCCACTAGAGGAGTTTGGCCAAGAAAAGACCGGCGACTATTTTATCCACAACAGTGTCCGAGGCTGCTCCTACTTCTTTTCGTACCCTGCCGCGTGCGCTTTCCTGGAGAAGAACAACCTCCTCTCCATCATTCGAGCCCACGAGGCTCAGGATGCCGGATACCGCATGTATCGGAAAACAAGAACGACTGGGTTCCCTAGTGTGATGACCATCTTCAGCGCCCCCAACTACCTGGATGTGTACAACAACAAAGCTGCCGTCTTGAAGTACGAGAACAATGTGATGAACATCCGTCAATTCAACTGCACCCCTCATCCGTACTGGCTGCCAAACTTTATGGATGTGTTTACCTGGTCTCTTCCGTTCGTTGGTGAGAAGATTACCGACATGCTGATTGCTATCCTCAACACTTGCTCCAAGGAGGAACTCGAAGACGATACGCCCACAACTGTCTCACCTACTACCGGTCCACCTTCTCCTCCTGTTGCGATGGACGTAGAGTCCAGCGAATTCAAGCGACGCGCAATCAAGAACAAGATCCTTGCCATCGGTCGTCTTTCACGAGTCTTCCAGGTGTTGCGTGAGGAGTCTGAGAGAGTCACGGAACTTAAGACGGCAACCGGTGGCCGTCTTCCTGCAGGCACTTTGATGCTTGGAGCAGAGGGAATCAAGCAGGCGATTAACAACTTCGAGGATGCCCGTAAGGTTGATTTGCAGAACGAGCGTCTGCCCCCGAGCTCGGAAGAGGTCTACAAACGGAGCGAAGAAGAAAGGCAGGCTGCCCTGGAGCGCGCCCAACGCGAGGCAGATAACGATACTGGATTGGCTACCGTGGCTAGACGGATTAGCATGTAAGTGGTACCTCCATTGACGAAAATGTTAGAGAGAGCGCCTTCTAAACCGTGACAGGTCTGCGGGCTCGGGCAGAAGCCGTCGACAGCGCGATACCGTTAAGGAGAATCGAGAAGCGTGAGCGAAGTATAATATTATCGAGTTACTCTATCATGATCCCGCGCCTACCCAATCCGGCTTTCTCGATTGACCTCGTGTGCAATATTGCTGCGTACCTTTATAAAACGCCCCTTGAGTCGGACGGATAAAGAGGAGCTTTTCCTCTGATAAACATCCCAGATACATAATCCCATGTTCTTGTCTGTCGAAGAATACAGATAATTCCTGCTTTGAGTATTGGAAACGCGACAGAGACTACTTTACCTTTGTATCTATCGAGGCGTCCGTGACGTCTTGGCTGCATGAGCTGATGAATCCATACATACACCATGACACACTCCAGTCTTGTTTACAACAATTCTGTATTTGTAGACAAAGCCTTGCTTGGACTAGTAGCACAACTATTTCTCATAAGGTATACCGTATTTGCATCATGTAGTGACCACATTTTCTGCAATAACGGTGATTGCCTCTACAAGGACATCGGCTGTCACGGGCCTCCGCCGCCGCCAAGACTCGACACCAACTTCAATTATCCGCCCTTCCAAACTCATAGTCCGATACCCTCCACCTTTTCTCGCCGAATACACCCTTCCCACCCATCAATGCCACCTAAATTGCGCGGCTCGCTCACCAAGAGCCTGTCGCATGCGGGGGTGAACGGAGCAGTTTTCTACTGCCCGTCCTGCACAACGTGGAGACGGACCTTGTCCACGCGTCGGAGCGGCATCGCCTCTTCCCGTCTAGAAGCCAACCGTCTCTCATTTTTATCCTCTCGTCCCATTACCACATCTTCTGTCGTTCACGCCCGACATGTGCCGCCGCGGCTGAGGGAGCTGTACGAGGCTCTGAATCAGATTCAGGGTGTTGCGACGGAGCAGGTGAATATCAGCCGATTGCAGCTTGCCTTGCGCGGATTGGAAAGTGAAGCACCTATAATACGGGTTGCTGGTAGGCCCTTTATTTGCGATCTCCCTCTTAGACATGGTAGTTAATTAAGTTCATAGTTCTCGGTCTCAACGACGCAACCGCTGCGCGAAAGCTCGTTCGCTTGTTACTTGCCGATCCTTTAAACACAAGAGAAAGCTGGGAAGATGCACTGGATGCTTACGACTCTGACCCCTCCCAGGGGTTGCTGATTCGGTATGCGTGGATCTTATAAGTAAGGACAGGAGATCACTCTGTGCTAACTAAACCATAGATATGGCGACGTATCGGAGACCATCCCAAACAACCTCCTCCCAACTATTTCCGTCCCCTCTCCTATCCTTAAGCACGGTAATCTTGAGATTCTGGTCTCTACTCTTGGTGCCGAAACAGATATATCGGATGCACATTTCAAGGCCGACACATTCCTCGTGCCTACAGTGACAATTCCGACTTCCCACACTGGCCGACACAATGCCGTACGGTACCCGGTCCACAGAACCATTGTGTGCGGTCGCGGTGTAGATGGATTGGTTTCGTACAACGGCCTAGTCTCTCGAGCAGATCTTAAGAAAGAGGAGAAGTCGGTTTATGGGGCCATTGATCTAGCGGTCACCGCTTCACAGAAAAGCAATGACCGAATCGCGTTTGTGGACATCGACCGAGCGAACGAAGCGCTGGAGAAGTTCCGTGAATCGGTACAGAACGCATCTCTTTATGAACGCGGGTGGAATGGAAGTGGTGTCCAGGCTGTCCAGGACTGGTTGTCGACATTGCGAGCGGAAGAAGGGACTCTCGACCCTTCTCTGAAGTCATTGATAACCTCTTTGGTCGACGCCGCAGAGGCTGGAGTTGCCAATGACAAAAAGGCGACAACACAAGATCAGACAGCAGTGACAGTTTCAGAAGAGGTCCGGGGTGATCTAGATCGATCTGTGACCGAGTGGGCGGAGAAGGCACATACAGAACTACGAAGTTCTCTCGAAGAAGGATTCGCAAGCAAGCCATGGAGAGGTCTCGCCTGGTGGAAGCTGTTTTGGCACGTTGATGATATTGGCATGATCACGTCAGAAATTCTGGAAAAGAAATACCTGCACCATGCAGAGAAAGAAGTGATCTGGACTGCGGGCAGATTCCACCAGGCCGGTCTTGAAACGCTGCAAGAGGACCGGACCGACCCCTCTGAACGCGTGGAGCAAGCAACTAATGGCGCCGTGAGAGCGGCGGACAATAAATTGGATGAGCTCTGGCCGACCCAGATCTCCAAGAGTCGCAGCCGGCTACTCGACACAACTGTGCCCTCCCTGCAGGCAATGGCGCAAAGGCTAGTCCTCTTCAGCATGTCAACCACGACATTGACGTCCGCTCTGTCAGCACTGACATACATTTCCGTGCCGACAGCGACTGTGTACGAGACTAGTACATTTGTCGCTGCTGGATTGATCTACGCCCTAAGACGGCAACAAAAGAAGTGGGAAGCTGCCCGCAGATTCTGGGAAGACGAAGTGAGGGAGGAGGGACGGACGGCCCTGCTCAAGGCGGAAGAGCACCTGCGGACCGTCGTGCAACAAGGTGGACGACGTGTTGAGGAGGTCGCAGAAACAGAGGCTTGGAAGACGATTGACCGGGCAAGAAAAGCCCTGGAGCATACAAAATGACCCTCATCGCATAGAGCAGTGTAGATCAAGCAATGTACCATACCATGCCATGCTTACCTTCACCATGGATGCCTCCTTCCATCTTCATATATCAACCCTCATCAGTAAATCAACGAGTGCCTCACATATCACTCCATCTAACCCAACCTACACCCAATCATCCCCTTCCATTAAAGTCTACCATACCAACTTTTTTTTTTTTTTTTTCAACCATCAAAAAACACCCAAAACTCAACTAATCTCCACACTCCCCTCCGGAACCCCCTGCCAACTCCTCAACCTCCTCGCCAAAAACCTCATAACAGGCATCATCTCGTCCCTCGACTTCGGCATCCCATCCCCCTTCCTCGCATACCTAGCCACGTCCACAAACTCAAACACCTGCTCCGTCCTCCGAACCGCCCCATCACTCACAACCCCCGAATCCCGCCCCGCAACAAGCAACACTGGCGTTCGATTCTTCTCCCCCACCACACTCCCAGACAACGGATACGGCGCCCCAATCGAGATCACCCCAGACAACCACCCAGCTCCAGTACCTCCTTCATCCCCCTCCTCCAAAACCTTAGTCGGCAACCCTAACTCCCTCGCAACAACCAACCCCAACATACCCCCCTGCCCAAACCCCAATATCAATATCTCCCGCAGCTTATACCCGCATTTCTTGACCAGCACACCCCGGATCACCTCGTCGATTATCACCCGCGTGGCACGGGTGAACCCAGCGTCCATATCTAGGCCGCCTGTGCGGCTGTTGAAGGAAATGTCGTCGCCCCAGTGGTAGCCCGGTAGATCGAATGGGAGGCGGGTAGGTGCTTGGAGGGTCACAACGGTTGTTTCGGAGAGGTTGAGGGCTCGCCCGAAGGTTGTGAATGAGGGGCATATGTCGCCGAGGCCGTGGAGGAGGAGGAGGATGTTTGGAGGCGGGCGGGTTGTGTTTGTTGTGGGTGTCTGGGGGTTGGTGATTGTTAGAGTTAGGGAGGAGGGGAAGTCGGCTTGTGTAGGAGTTTTGGTGGGCATTTTTTTTTTGGAGGGATTGCGTGGTTTAGGTAGTTTGTTTGAGGAGGCCCGTAGGTATAGTAGGAGCGACGTAGTTATAGTGAATAGGCTTAATTTTTTAGGGTCTCAATTGGCGTGAATTGGAGTGGTGGTGGTATAGTTAGAGGAATTCTCGTGATGACGATATATTGATTCTGATATTGTTATCGATGCATAGTGGGGAGTGCATAAGGGCTTATGTAAGCTATGGGGTGCATGGTAACTTACATGGTAGGCTAGCTCCCAGCCCTAAAAGAGATGGAGTTGAGGTTTGTAATTTCTTCCATACTCAGCAACGGTGAGCGAAGTAACTTGGTAGCTCTTGAAATAGGAATGTTCCCTACTACTCATATAAAGCAGAAATCAGGAGCTCCTGGAGGCCAGCCACCCATCTACTTAGGAGGACAACAATTGGCTGGCGAAAATAAGCTGCATACCTGCTCTGACAGCTCATTTGGGACAAACTTGCTTACTTATTGTAGTACGAGGGTCATGAGAAGACCCTACTGCTTAGTACAACGATTTACTCCAACAAAGAACTGCAAGTCAGCCGTCAGGTTAACTCTTCAATGCGCACAGCTGCTTGAGACAAAGAAAGTAGAACGTATCAGCTCTTCGCTGCAACTTGGCAATTATGGGGATTTACCAAAACTCTACCCTCAACTTCAGTCTTTTCTTTGCTATATTCTACCCACCAGGGCTCTTGTTTTTCCATCATATTATCAATGTCTGATTATCGCCAAGTCTTCCTTGTCAAATTCGCCCTCCCCATGCAGGATCCCGATGTACCCAGTCCAAGATATCACACAACTCTTTTCGTCGAAACCGAGCCAAACGGCAATGGTACCATTCATCAAGTTACCGGCGACATCGCCTCATCAGCGAGCATGCATTATGCCCCAACTCCAAGCGAGCCACCAGAACGTATGCCGGAGTTTCATACAAGCCAGATATTAGGCGTCACGCCTGTATCGAGGCATCCCGGAGAATGGCAGCGGGCTC
Organism: Aspergillus leporis; assembly: GCA_009176345.1. Lineage (NCBI taxonomy): Eukaryota > Fungi > Ascomycota > Eurotiomycetes > Eurotiales > Aspergillaceae > Aspergillus > Aspergillus leporis. The sequence continues at coordinate 156,008 of ML732180.1, read as the reverse complement.
TAGAGAGCATACTGGCATCGCCTCAACAGAAGGCATTCAACATCAAGACGAAAACCCCATTGATGTTCTATGAGCCTGGGGAGCCTCGAAGGCGGTTGGTGAAGTGTACCGAGTGGACAATGGAGCGAGCAATCCCTGAGCTCAAAAAGGAAGGGCTTATTGTTGAGCAGTAGGACGACTACAAGGCGGCTGTGGTTTATGTCTCGCGTTTATTTTTCCTTTCATGAAGCGTTTACGATCCAGGGGCTTCATATATGATGTACTTGTATATAAGTTTGGCATACACATCCCGAGTTAGGAGTATCAGAAACAATCTATTGTCCAATAGCTTAAGCGAAGCACCCATATCAAAAGCATGCAACATACACCACCACCTCACTCGTGCCACCCATCCCCCGCACCCAACATCCAGTTTACAGCAACAAGTTCCAATCCATGCTTCTGCGCCCACTCAGCGGCCTTGAATGATCTCCGAGCCGTAAACTCTTCGCCTCCCACGTCTTCCTTCGAAAGGGATAAGCCATTAGGCTCACGGAATAGGAGAAATAGGTACCGATGCGGCCGCGAACTGGCAAACCATTATTTTGTTTAGCATTTACCCTGACATGACCGTGAGAAAATGACAGTCTTACTCGTCTTTTGGCCCAGGCCCGAGATACTCTGTTAGAGTTTTAGCAGAAGCCTCAGGTGATTCAGAGGGCTGTAGTCCGGAAACGACCCAATGCCGCCAGTATGCGAATTTGGGATCATCGGGTGTCGGGGCATCGGGATCAGTTAGGAGTAGAGTGTATTTCTGCGGGGATATGAGGTCCTTCTGTGTTTGAGGAATTAGCTCTGTTTTGAGGATTTTTTTCTGGCGCGGTAAACAGCTCGGCGGTGCCGGTCTGGGTAGTGTAGGATAACGTAGGCAGGTACATACCTCAGTAGCAAAAGATATTTTCGGAGCTGTCTTGCATTCGCTGACTCTAAATAAATTCCCCAGAGAGACTGATCTTTCTCCGAAAGTCACTTGGAGTTCAGTTGACGGTGAAAAATCCTCTGGGATGAGGGGTGCTGAGTTGGGAAACAGCCCTGCTTCGCGCAGGGAGGGGATGAGATTCTCCAACTGGGATTGGGACATGATGTCGAGTTTCTACATAGATGATATAATGTAGCATGAATGCTCAATGCGGGGATTGCACCTGTATAAATAAGCGTGCTCTCTTTAGTTTGCAAATTGTCCGGATCCAGGTATAGAATGTTACTGGTGGAAGAATACGAAACAGTCCGTCTTAGGATCCGATTTCTAGGCGCCCAGCCGACGATAGAGATGTACATCTCACCCACTCATATAAATCTAGCTTCATATCGGTATATTCTAGAATAGAAGATGGACTTGATTAATTAAAACATTCAAACTAAAACAAAAGCATGAGGGGGGAAATCAACCCTTCCCCTCATTCGCATGCTCCCGAACAGCAGCATCCAACACGCCAGGATTCGCCCCGACAACCTTATCCACATATTCGTAGCCCTTCTAAATAAAGAAACTAGGTATGCCGAATACCCTAGCTCCAGCTCCAGCACTACATCTGGGACCTTATCCACATCAGCCCGGAAAAATTTAATGGCTGGGTAGCGGTTGCTGAACAGTTCGAACTTGGGAGCAATGGCTTCCCAGGGACCACTGTCCTCAATATCAGCCGCGACTATGGCGAGAAAGTTATCCGATATGGCGGATTTGAAATCCTGGACACTTTTGGGCGATTAACAGGTCTTGTGCTGCCGGCTGATATCTAAGTGGCAGGCAACTCACCTTTTTAGCTCTGCGACGCCCATTGTCTAGGTAAAAATACTAGATATATTTATATCCAGATATAAGTGAGATAGTCTTGTTACTGAGAAAAGAACAAAATGTAGAATAGATCCTTCGATTAACCCGAATGGCGAAGAAGTAGTGGTTGAGTTGAGCAGAATCCTATTCAAGTTCCGTCCGGGGTGATGTCATGCTGTCATAAAAGCAGCTGGAGTTGCTAGGTAAAGAGGTAAATATCCAAGTAGATATCTATTTCCAGTCTTTTATCTTACTGGGTGTTCTGTTTTGTTCTTGGTCCAGCAAGAGAGCCCTGTCTAGGGCTCGCAGAGGTCACTGATCCTGTGCACGTCAACTTCACGTGGGGCTGCATGTCATACGTCTGCATCCGTTTTTTTCAGATTACCAGGGTGAATTGCCCAATGCCCGCTCTATTGATGCATGTTTCAAAGATGTGACTGATTGCTCGTGCAGTGCAGTTCGGTAGTACTGTATAGTCATGTCGATGTATCCGTGGCTGGACGAGTTCCGATAACTTGGTGCTCTACCACGATTCGGAACAGGCTATTCTTACTTTTTCGGGATGCTGCTATTAGACAAGGAGATGCGCCCACACGTAGATATTGTTGGATCAAGCGTCCAGAGCGGGGTCCGTAGTAGGCCTAGCGCCTGAGGTAGCTTGCCATTCCCACGGATATATAGAAAGGTCTTCCCTAGAGCCTACGGCTGGGTTTTCCTATGCTCTTCAAACCTCTAACTATCATCGCATATCCCTGCTAAACCGTTTAAGATATAAGTATGACATGGGACAGAGATTGACGTCCATGTATGTACCTGTACCAAGTATTGAACCTCTTACTTAGGGTTTTATCCGACATTCAGTGTTATCCGAGGACAAACTGCATCAAGAGATCATCAGGCACAAAATAGAAGGCCCATCAACCCCAGGTTTCCCCATTCCAGAATCATACCCAGTACCCACGGGATCATGGCTACCGAAATGTCAGCCGCTCAGCATGCCCTCTCGATTCCCGAGATAGTGTCAACAATCTTCCAATGCTTGCATAGCTCTAGCGTACCTTATGCCCGTGTTTGGATCCGCAACAAAAGGACCGGTCGAAGAGTCGGTCGAAACACAGTTTGGCACCTAAACAGGATATTCTTCAACTGGGGTCTTGTGAACCATCTCTGGAACCGCGAAGCAATACACCACCTCTGGAGAAAACCCGGAAATCCCGGTTCCATAAATACTCTACACAGGCTATTTCTACTGGTTGAACATAACCGTCGCCAGCTATACGCCAACTTAGTCGAGAGTGCAGTCTTGAGGACGGAAGCTCGACAATGGGAGCACAGGGATATTCTTAGGGATGTGGTATTTCCGAAAATGAAGTCGGCATTGCTCATTGTTGTGGGTCTGGGCGAAAGTAAAAGAAAGAAAAGGCTATGTGATAGCGTCCCGCCGCTCGGGAATAATTCGATCTCGTCTCTCACGGTGCAACCTTCCGATCCATGCTGGGAAGATGTGCCAAGGAGACAGCTAGAAACTGTCCTAGACCAGATACCGGTGCGTGATATATAATTAAGCTTTAGCCGTTGTATCGAGACTGATTTGACTGCCCATGACTTGTTTAGGATGTGTTCCCTAACCTCGAGACGATCATGTTCTATTACCGTGCAGAGGTGAATCGTACGGCGATGCAACGGTTAGGGGCTCGCTTGCCACGTCTTAAGCATGATAAATATTCGCAACTTGAAGTAGTGGAAGACAAATAGGAACTGGACTTGACTATAGGCGGTAACTCTGGGTGATTGTATAGTTGAGCACTTAGTCTGGGTTGATTGACCTTTTCTCCAACCTTGTTCATGACAGCCCCTTTCGGATAGTAGGTACTTACTATGATACTTGTGTCTTTTTTCTTCATATGAGAGAGTAGACAAGAGTAGCGGACAAGGTGTGACGATAACTATTTGGGATGAGGCCGCACAGTATGCTTTTTCGTCGCAACTTGTCGAAGGCTTAAGTTCTTGGCCCTTCACTGTGGCTTCTTCAGCCATATGGACTATCTGCCCTTGGCATCCTTTATATGGAGGCTAAGCTTGTATCTGAAAATCGACGTCAACATTAATAAATACTTAGCTCAAGCCATGATCGATTCTGGAGCAACAAGCAGCTTCATAAGCCCTATGTTTCAGCGAAGACTCGGGCTTAAGGGAGTGGTCAAGGCAGAGCCCATACCACTCACAGGGTTAGACGGCCAGAGCTTAAGGCTTAGATCGCTCACTCTTGGATCAGGACTTGTCTCTATGACAGTGGGAGACCATGTTGAAAGCATAGTCTTCGACGTAACCCCCCTGGGTAAGTATGATGCAGTATTGGGGATCCCCTGGCTCAGGGATCACAACCCGACGATTAACTAGAGAACAGGGAGCCTCCAGCTAACGAATTGCAAATGCTTAAAGAGACCATGTATGGGGTGTGGTGTCCAAACCCGCACTGAAGCCGCGAAGAGACATACCCAGTAGCGGAAGGATCAATAGGTGTGAACAGGACACTGTAGTAAGAGATACTACAAGAAACATGATACTACCAGCCAAGAAGCTATCGGAAAAAGCCTGGCTAGCGGAAGTCACCAGATGGGCACTGGAAAGTGAGATAGAATACCTCGAAGTCATGAAGACAGACAATAAATCCGAAGAACAGTGGTATTCTTCCCAGGACGTCACGAACGAACCCTATGGGTCAGAATCAGACTCTTGGGAGCAATTCGAATTCCAGGAACTAGCAGCTAACTCAACAGAGCACCCAATGATCATATCATTCTTATTTAGAAAGGTAAGCAGCTAATATACAAACTAATTTATTCTATATCAAGAAAAGGATCAAAATCACTGAAGAAATACATTAGCAAATAGTTAGCAAAGGAAACCATTCAAGCATCTAAAAACCTCGCAGGGCATGGAGTCCTACTCGTACCAAGAAAAGGATAAGAGCCTGCGGCTATGTGTGGATTATCAACCACTAAACACCATTACTGTTCAAAGATGGGCATCCCTTTACCACTCATCACAGAAATCCAAGACATACGAGGAGCAAAATAGTTTACGAAACTCGACATAACCAACGCATACGATCGGCTGAGGATCGCAGAAGGGGAAGAATAGATGATAGCATTTCGAATCAAGTATGGTTATGCCATTTGGACTCACCAACGCACCTGCATCGTTTCAGCGATTCATCAACGAGGCACTAGGGGAACTACTGGATACTTTTGTGATCGCATATCTTGGTGACATCTTAATCTTCTCGCAGATAAAAGAGGAGCATGTGTAGCACATCGTTGTTGTATTGTAGAAATTCAGAAATACAGAAATACAGTTGAAGCTGAAGAAATATAAATTCTATATTCAAGAGACTGATTTTCTGTTGCATATAATGATATAGAATACTTAACAGGCGTGACACTGTTCTACCCTAATCTCCGCAGAAACATCAAAACAAAACGACCGAGCTCCAAACTTGACCATCAATACGGAGCAGTATGAGTCTGCAAAACATAACCTTACCAAACTGGGCGGCATCAGAAAATTGAACCATTTATTATTATATAATAAAAAAGATAAGTGAAGTCCATTAACAGCTAAAGCTACCGAAATCAATGCAACACCTACACCCAGTGTTTCATGTGTCATTATTAGAACCCGCACCAGCAAACATCAACCCCACTAAAGATATTGAACTCGAAGAAACAGAGCAAGAATATAAGGTTGAGAAGATACTATAAAACAAGAAGATTAGCGGCAAACATTACTACCTGGTGGAGTGAAAGGGGTACAGTACCTCAGAAAACACATGGGACCCTATCCAGAATTTAAGGGGCTGCCACCGGCTGGTCGAGCAGTACCACCAGCAGTTAAGTCGAAAGTCGCCCAGCACGAGGAATCGTTCATTATCTAAGTAAGAGTAGAATCGTTCTCCAACACAGCGGCTAACTTAGCGGTGTGAGCCACATCCTCTTTTTCCTTGTAAAAAACTTCTTGTTTCTTCTACTCTTCCTGTTCTTGTTTTTCAAGCCACTCCAGCTCCTCGATCTCTTTGATATCACGCGTGATAAAGTCGCCCGCACGTTTCTGAAGCAATCATTTTTGTTTTCATAGTCAAAATAATTTGACTAGAATAGCTTCCTCCTCCTCCCCAAGAGGATCTTGAGCCTTGACGAGACGTTTCCACTCAGCATCAGAGAAAGATGGTTCAGATATTTTGCAACAGATGCCACCAGCCTTAACCCCACTCGCTACAACGGTCGGAATTTTCGGATTTCATAGAAGACTTGCAAAGACGAGTGCAGCTTTCACAAGGAACAGCAATAAAATCATTCTCTATAATACGATGATGGAGCTTGTTCTTCTTCACAGAAGAACTAGACACCATAGTCAGAACATAACAAATCTGAGGATGCCCACTAAAGCAACTCACCCTGAAAAAAACCGCAGCTTTATGCTTTCGAGGACGAAAGCTCGAAAGAGGGGCTCGAAAGAAGGGAAGTGGTGTTATAGATCCTTGTCCAGCTCACCGTAGACGGTAGGACAATGGTTACCAAACCAGAACCCCATCATACCCGAGATATGATATGACTTAACCAGGGTAGGACTGGTATATCTAGAATATGATATAGCATATTGCTAAATAAGATATTGCATACCCAGGGTATAAAAAATAAGAATATATAAGAACACTTATTCATGTACTTAGTTTAGTTATTTGTGATCAATTCTTATATTGTTACTGAGATATACATTTGGATATCTTACCAGCTTGACTCGTTTGTAGTACCTTAACTACGAAGTATACGTACTTGGTAGGCCTGGCCCTTCGACCTTGAGTTACTTGTACTTTGTGACTTAGTGTCTTCGTGGAACCCTTCGTACCTGTGTGGTTATCGCTTTGTGAATACATCCCCATCTGTATCAAAACAAGCAACCATGACTTCGAGCTCAGCAACCAATTCTTGTAATCTTCTCCTCGAGAACTTTTATTCCTCCTCAAAAATCTCTCAAATCACGTCTCACCTCCCCAGGTGGTATAACGTGCCGCCATGGCTTCTCACATTAACAAACTACTACAGCGCCTTCAGGCTAGGGCCAACTTTCAGACTGAATCTACCGTGAATTACCTAGCGACAGCATGCCTTGTAGATCTTCCCCTTGAGCTCGTATACCACGTCCTTTTCTATCTCGACGTCAATCACTCGGGCAATTACGATCAACGTGTCAGAACCTGTCACATCTCGCCACTAATAGGCTGTTTGAGGCCATTGCCCTATTCCCAGATGGCACCAGCTGCCATAGATTAGAGCAAATCATGGAAAGCACCGCACTAAAAAGGTGTGTACAGCGGCTATCTTTGCACACGTGTGAGCTTCACAAATGTGACCACAGAGATGTTTGCTCTCTCTGCCCCCATTCTCTCCTTATAAGATACTGGACACATATCTAGTCAAATAACGATGATGGCGATGACGATGATGAGACAACCCGAAGCTGTCCTTCCTGCCCGAATGAAAGCACTGATCCACCGTCTACACGAGCTCCCAAATCTGCGGGACGACCTTATTCCGGATCAAAAAATCTACACTGGAGGTGCCGAAGGGTTATCAGCCCGTACAAGAAGTCGCGATTACTTTGGGCGCTCCTTGATATCCCTCAACATCAAGCGTCCGACAATCGATACCATATGTGGTCGAACGATACCCGTTTGAAGGGGGGCTGCGCACCTAGCACGTATCCTATCAGAATCCTAAAGCCCACAAGCTTTTTGAGGCTCTAGCATTGCTTTCTACTCTGTACCCTCTCTTTGGTCCATGCAGTTGGATCTCGGCTAATCGGATACGGTATTTAATGAGGCCGATTGGGATCGAGCATTGCTTGATCGTGATGATGTAAGCCATGTTTCCGGCCTTTATGGGACAGGATAATGGGTCCAACAAATAAGTGGAAAGACGACAGAAGAGGGCAAGAGCAAGAAGAATTCCGTTGTCTCCGGGAACTTGAGGGCCTGCTTTAGGAGCGGAACATCGCCCCAATTCGAGTAGACAGAGTTATTCCGGGCTCCGAGGCAACACGAATTATTGCCGGATTTATGGAACAGGTAGGCATGCTGAATCAGTTCCGGGAAGTCGAGCGTGTAGTTCGCGAGGAGGCGAAACTCACCAAGCATGACCAGGCAACACATCAACACCAGGAATAGAAGTGGAAGACACAGGTTGAATGGTCACGGAGCCTGCCTGGAATGGGTTAGTCTAGGCGCGGTATGCATACTCGGAGGGAACAGATCAGGTCGAGGCGGAAAGGGGCCCACGAACGTTAGGAAGATGGTTACGGGGAAGACCACACCGTGGCAGGCGTTTTTAGTCGTTGATAATACTGCTTTTCGGTCGTTCTACGCGTGCTACCTGAGATTATAGGCGCTCAGTCCTAGATTCTACTTCAACGGCGAAGCGCCTACATAACTAAACATTTCAATAGTTGGGCTCTAACAGGTTAATAGAATCTTCACTGATTGATTGAATGATATGGCGAATAGATACTAGGCTCGTCACAGGGTATGATCTTGTTCCTGCGGCGTGATATGGAGTTGTTTGGTATAGTCCTTGCTCTACTCTTCTTTGGCTGTTTAATCCCAGGCGCGGTTCTACCGTGTTGTCAGTCTTCTTTGTCTTTTGCATACATTATCCCACAATCATGCAGAATGTGAACATCCACAGCCATTCAAGCCATAACTACAACTGCATAAAGGCTAAACAATGATCCTTCTGTGAAGATTTCTCTTACAGTGACCCAGTTTGTGAGTGGATCATAGCAAGGTAGGGTATGGAAAGGAGGAACTATTAGCTACCCACCCAAGAGGTCCCTACATATACAGGAGCTGAATGATGCCCTTACTGAAAATCCTTTCAAGATCCATCCCTGGCCCTTTCTCTATGTTAACCCAGAAGCCTCAGATACTATAGACACAACCCTCCTGCCATCACCCTTTCATACTCGCCTTGACGGCATGGAACCAGAGTGGCTTGCAATAGCTGTATTCTGCACACTCACCGCCCTTCGAAATGTGAAAGACGTCCAAAGCACAAGTACCTGTATCATTGGTAGCATGGCAATGGACCATTACCTGGGTCTTTGCCCCACACAGGTATGTCCTTTACCACCATGGGTGTCTTTTGTTGTCTGATTCTTGCAGTTATCATGCACTGAAGGGGACTAGGACGTGAACTTCCTTGTTAACCACCCAGACGCTGTACAAGCTCTAGAGGGGGCTTTATTATCACCTAGCCCGAGTGATTTTGCCTTCGAACACGAGATTCTCTGGTATAAAATGAACGAGTACTTTAGTGTACCCATCCGGTTTATACCTGCTGCAAAGGTAAGAATCTAATGTACACCCTTGTATCTGCTGGCCGCTGATTGACTGTCGCAGGCGCCGTACCGGCAATGCGTCCTATTGGGAGTGTATGCCTCTTGGATATTCCCGTTATAGAGCCCCTTGACCTGCTTGCCTTAAGATTTGACTCCTGCGGCCAGGGCCACTCCTGCTCAGATAAGGACGGAAGGAATCGATCGGGCTATGAATGCCCTTCGCCTGATGCAATAGATCAAACGAAAATTTCCCTCTATCTCCTTGACGCATTGCCAATGGCAATGTTGTGAAGAGAGGCTAAACTATATTCTCCGATACACATCATGGGAGGAGCGCGAAGCATGGTGGAGAGACCAACTAGGCCTATAATTTACTGGAGGTCTCTATTTGCGATTCAAGTCGTTTCTTCTCTTGCTCGGCAGATTATCGGGCTTGCGTGACATGTGTATGTAGGGGGCAAATGGGGACTGAAGATATACCATTCTCCCTTGAGAGTGTAGAGTTTATTATAGCGGCAGGGAAGATTAATTTGTTCGCTGATCACTTGATGTACTTCAGGAAATATGTGGTTAACGTTATACCAATTCTCGTATTCTATACAACAGCCTGTCTACATTCTAGTGTGTTCCATAACTTATATGCTATAGTGCCAAGGTACAACTTGACGCATCATAGCAACACGGTAGCTCGCCTACCACACGTTCAAGCTATGCAGCAGAAGGCAGTGATTCAGGCATATTATTCACTTATTCCGCACCTTAAAGTGGACCAGAGCTACCTACCATCGAGTAAGGTATGCTCTACAGATATATATCATATATGTATGTCTACTTAACATCTAAAGAGACATCATTTTTTGAGTCAGCCTTTCAGGTGAATTAGCCTACGGAAACTCGAGAATCGAGGCTCTCTATGACCGGCATGCATTGTCAACCCAGTGAGCTTGCCTTTGGGCCTCATTGGTGAACGGGCTGCTCTGACAATGATCGTACACGTCGCTAGTGAAAGATTCCATATTTGCATAACAAAAGCAATGGTCTAGTTACACATACCCGCCTCACATTCAATGAATTAGTTCGTCATCTCTATACTTTGTCGCCTTTGTATTTTCCGCGCTTCCATTCTTTCATTTAGTCATAGTATTGCCAGTTAGTTCTAACTTTTCTTTGTCTACCGGCAGTAAAAATGATAGGATTCAGTGAATGAATCAAAGGTCGTCCGCCAATACATGCTCACGTAACTGCAGAATGCTGCAAATATGGTACGAGGTTGAGTATGCCTTAACCCCTAAGTAGTACCTCTACTCCCGACTAGTTAAGGCAAAAACGCCGTATAGTGATTATCACAAATATTGATGCTCGACATTGTGGGGGAAATAACGGGGCATGCTTGTGGAGTACATACAAGCTTCCACATATGCTTATGCTCAATCTAATATCTCTTTATTTCTCTTTCGTCTCGCTTCTCGCGGCGTAGCATTATGTACATAGAACAAAGAGCTTGTCTTGCACAGGTCGGTCACTGAGCGAAAAGCAGTGCTCAAGCGGACCAGACCATAATGCAAGTTGTAGAGGTCATAACACGCTTATAGAATCAATTAGTATGGTGCTATAGATAATCATTCAACATGAGGTAATCTTTATCTTGCAGAACATATGCAGCCGTTCATCTACATATGATATCATGTTATTGACCAGTTCCTTCAGACAGGTGCACTCAACTACAGCAGAGGTCATTTTGCCAGTATTTTGCTCCATTGGAGCGTACATCATGCTCAGGTTTAGGGCGCCGGAAACCATTTGGGCTGATCTAGACTGAGGAAGGTAGAGGGGAAAGAGAGAAAGGAAGAGAACCTCTACTGGAGCGATGAGGGCAATTAGGTTGAAACTCACCATGTTCAGCGACACAGCAAACGAACAAAGCATATTCCATAAATGGAAACACACTGTTAATCAAACTTCTAATAGTTACTAGTTTGGCGGTCATTCCCTTTCTGAACAATGGTACTCTTCCGTATATACCGGTACCGTCAGGCTGCTACTGGGTACTATGTACATACCTGTCCACAGTTCAGCCTCAGTCATATATTGCCCCAATGAGGAAAACATGGTTGCCTAGGTACTGGAGCAAAGAGTACTGTTCACCGCCACTGTGGGCGAGGTCGGAGAACCTGAGTTGGCATTCTCGTCAATACGTACAAATTCTGTTACGCGCTGGTTGAAGTGGGGAAGATGGCACTCGCCCCAAACAAAATCGGTCAGCTACTATTTGTACACCACACTCCACTCCAGAGAGCCAAAAATAAGGAGCGGATCCAACATTGGCTAAGAGAAATGAAACAAATTGTTCCATTTCTAATGCATGAGCGGGAAACCATAATATCAACCCAAGAGCCCCTCAATTAATCAAGTGTATTGCAGTGTTCACCAAGGTCATGGGACCTTTTTTTTTTCCCGGCGTCACTATTGATTGAACTTGTCTCGTTCCAGCTTGTTCCTGGCATAGGGCGTAGGGCGACGGACAAGCCTTGGACAAGAGAAGCTTGGCGAGGGAGTGGCTCGGTTGGACCGGCTTTGCGGCAAGCTCGGAATTTGTGGCTCCGTGGCTGAGGACCGTATTTTTAGTTTCACTCCGTACGCGCCCAGGAGTAAGGCTGAGAAGGAATGACCCATGTGTGGAGTCAAGGACCCAATCTGATCGGCGCTGCATCGTTCTGGAGACACAGATGTATACGTACTGTACATACTCCGTAGTACTTACTCCTTTACCTTCACAGTCCATGATCTGTGAAGTATATATTGTAAACAACTAGGTCTCCGCAAGCTGAGCATAGGCTACGATTCGACAAAGAGAACCCGCCCAATTCCCTGGGTGCTACGGATCTTTATGAAGGGAACAGCTACGTACCATTGATCAGCTCACAATGTTTTCCTATGTTTCAAGTCCCGTCCTCCACCGTCTACCTGTGCCAGTGCCAAGAACCGCAAATTGGATCGTGGCCATTCCACCCCATTCCGTGGTTGATTACGGAGTACTGCTGTAAGCCAACCACCAGTCTCCTCTTCTCGTGTCTTGGCGGTGGCTGAAGCACATCCTCGCGCATCAAGCTGATCCTATCGGTGATCGTCTTCTATTCCGTGCCGCCTGTTATGCTTTTGGTAACGTGGCAGTCTGTACATCTGATCACTGGGTGCGACCATTCTCCATTGGTCCACCATAGACTGGAAAACCACCCATTCTTCGCCCTACGTCCGAAGGACGATGAGATGAGGATGGTGGGGCAGAGAGAAAGGCGTAAGATGGAGGGGGCAGTGATAGCTGTAGGGTATGCCAGCTGGTGGGGTTTGCCGGGGTATATTAAGAGGCATCGTGCCCCCTTCTTGCTCATGTTACTTTCTCATTATCTCTAGTTTCACTGGCTGCAGTCCTCCTCTCATCATACGATTCTCTTCCTTTCTTCTAATACCTTCGTAAATCATCAACAATGGCTTGGGGCTGGCGTAAGTCATCTCTCCCTCATCAGCTTGAACCCAATCCATCCAAGTTATCCCTCATACGAGCTCTGAAGGATACCCTTGCTCTCTGAGATCCGGGATTTCTCGTATCGCCGTGGCAGCTGATTTTCGAACGAATTTCCCCGCTAACGGATATCCCATTGTAGAGGAATCCGAGGAGGCTCACCGTCGGGTGGAGCACGAGCAGCACGAGGGCCACCTTTCCCACGAACTCATTGCCGGCGCTGCCTCTTTTGCCGGCATGAAGGCCTGGGAGGACCACCAGCGCAAGGAAGGTATGTGCACATCCACTGTGTTTGCTTTTCCCTTCAGCTCCATGTAAACTCAGCCCTTCTAATACTTCTGGAACACGACAGGCAAGACCGTCAACCACGCGTTCGCCAAGGAAGCCCTTGCCGCCATTGTCGGCTCTCAGGTCGAGAGGCTGGCTGAGACCAAGGGTATGGATCAGGTTGAAAAGATGCGTGCTCATGAGCACGCCAAGAAGAACGCCGAGCACATGTATGATGAGCACTACGTGCGCGGCCAAGGCGCTTCCGAGTTTAATCCCCACGAGCACAGACGCCACGAGGCCTTCGACCGCTGGTAAACATCTGACGACTAGGTGGGTATTTGGATTTTGTGGGTGCATGATACCAGTCACTTTAATGTGATGACGAATGTATATTGAAAATGAGTGCATATATTTCTTTGAGTTAGCCTGTGAACGTTACGCATTCTCCGTGGTGTATGCGTCACTGAGAGAGGGTTGATCTATATTGACTATAAAGGTTCTTCTGCGAGATTCACATAGAAAACAAATAATGCCCCTTGGCAAATACCAATGCGCCTTGGCGGTCGAGTCAAACCGGAGTTATGTAGGATTCCACAACGTCAGGGAATTTTGGTGGCACGTCAATGGCTTTTCTTTTGGGAGACTAATTAGGTACTTACCAAGTACATAAAATACCAAGGGTCGGTGGTGTCAGTTGATCAGGTACTGTCCATGTACCTTATAAACTTAAGACCGCGAGATTTTGTAATCGATTAAACCAGGATGACAACATCGACAGGGCAGGGGTTTTCTTTTGTCACTCTGTAGAACCAATGAGGGTGTCGCATTGAGCCCACCAGACGGCATCCAGCCAATCATCGTGTGAGAAGTGCAGTGCGCGAAGCCGAACCGCAAATGAAGTCTCTTGGGCTGCTGCACGTGCATATCTCCGGACCTATCAGACAACCATTTAGCCAATGGTTCGGTGCCCAGATCAACCTGGGATGCCCTGGCCCATTGGCGAAAGATACTTCCAACAACCGGGAAGATCTATCAGGAATTATTATTGCCCTTGGGTATTAGTGAATGGTTGACTTTTTTTCGTTCTTTTCTTTCTTCTTTCTTTTTTCACTTTTCCCTTTGCGGTGGTGGACTTCGCACTCATCCATTTTGTGTCGTGTAGCTCCATTGCTATACTTAGTCTTGAATTCTTAGACATATCAGACTCCTGAAAAAGCAACTTTTGTCTTCCAGCCCTCATGATGATATAAAGAGCACGACTAGCCAATTTCTGAACCCCCAAACCTCCGTCACTGAGGAAAATTTCCTTCGTCTCAATTCTCTCTCATTGACCACTACTTCTCTACACCGTTCCTCACTATCATGCCCGCTCATATCCCCTTTCCCGCAGGATGAAATTTGCCAAGTTGGTTACACTGCTGCAGACTGATTCACATGCATGATGGCTAACAGTTGGGTTCGATAGAGAACTGGAACAGGATTTAGTTCCAGAATGGCGTGCCAAATATCTCGACTACAAGGTATGAATCCGTACAATTCTCTCGTTTTCTTTTCTTTTCTCTTTCTTTGCTCTTTCTGCGTGTCGCACAAGTTGACCTTATTCTGGTCATAGGCGGGAAAAAAGAAAGTCAAAGCGATTTCACGGGCACTTCAGAAAGCCAATCGAAGCCCCAGCTACTCGTCCCTTCGACACGTCAATCATGGAGATCAATCATCTCTGCCTGCTAGTGGTCCCGACCGTTCCCCCTCTTTCCGTCAATCGGACAAAAAGGTCGAAGCTACCGATCCAACTTACAACCCTACGACCCCAGCAAGAAGCGGTGCGACTACCTCGCGCTCGACTCCCGGTCTACGGCCCGAGCGCCAACCATTGCGATTGCCTGGTTCACGGTTTTCCACAACGGTAGGAAGTTATGGAAGCATCATCGCGACACCCCCACTGCACGCTGCCTCATCGGATGTCGCCTCTTTCGAACTACCGGACCCGGCCATGGACCTGAAAGTACAGGACTTCGACCCTGGTAGTGAGGTCGCCCGTCAGGATACTCAGGGCGCGCCCCGAACCCCGTCCCCGGTTATGGCTAGGTATGGCAGCACAAGAACTGTCCCCGACACACTTCATCGAAGCCCATCTGCCAACACGGACCAGGGCTCCAAGAGACATACTATACCCGGTTCAAGCAACAGGAGAGCCTCTCAGCTTCTCAAACGGGTTTTCACGTCGGAGTCGCCAGAGAAGCGGGATGACCAGCAATTGTCAGAACTTGACCGGCGCCAAGACGAGTTTTTCGCTTTCTTGGACGGTGAACTGTCCAAGATCGAGACGTTCTATCAAATGAAGGAGGAGGAAGCTACCGAACGCTTGAAGGTTCTCAAACAACAGCTTCATATCATGCGCGACCAACGGATCCAGGAAGTTCTGAGTAACAAGAAAGGTCGAGCGCAGACCGGGGACTCCCACAAACAAACCGGTTTCGGTGGGATCAACGGTGCCCGGTTAAAGGAGGCCTTTGTGGGACGTCGAATTGGGAAGAACTCCAAGGCGTTAGCCGAATTGGCCACACCGGCAGTCAATCAAGGGCAAGATGCAGAAGTCGTGAACCGCCGCAGGGACTTCACGCGTCGACCGGAGGAATCGGCAATCAATGGGGTTCCCTATCGCTCTGCCAAGCGGAAGCTTAAACATGCGCTTCAGGAGTTCTACCGCGGTGTAGAGCTGTTGAAAGCATACGCCTATCTTAACAGAACTGCCTTTCGGAAAATCAACAAAAAGTATGACAAGGTCGTCAATGCCCGTCCCCCTATGAGGTACATGTCGGACAAAGTCAACAAGGCATGGTTTGTGCAAAGCGAGGTCACCGAGAGTCTAATGGCCGCGGCAGAGGACCTCTATGCTCGCTATTTTGAACGCGGAAATCGTAAGATTGCCATATCAAAATTGCGCAAAACTCTCAAGAAATCGGGGGATTACTCCCCAAACACATTCCGTGCCGGCCTTCTGTTAATGGCTGGTATATTGTTCGCTATTCAAGCTTTGATATACGCTGGTCAGCATTTTGATCATGATGACCCTATTGTACCAATTAACACCAGCTATCTACTTCAGGTCAGTTCAGTTCCATTGACGCCAGTCCCGGCTGCATCAGTCATGAAGGGACTAACCCAAGCAGATATACGGTGGATTTTTTCTTATAGTATTTCATTTCTTGCTATTTTGTTTGGATTGCATCGTTTGGACGAAAAGCAAGATCAACTATATCTTCATATTCGAATACGATACTAGAACTGCCTTAGACTGGCGTCAGCTGACTGAGGTACTCGTCTTCCATTAATTCGCGTCTAATATCGAACTAACGTCCGCGCAGCTACCTTGCCTTTTCATGTTTTTATTGGGTCTCTTCATGTGGCTCAACTTTTTGTCGGTCAATGCCATGTACATTTATTGGCCTGTTGTGCTTATAGGAGTCACATTAATCATCCTTTTTCTGCCTCTGCGGTTGCTCTATCATAGGAGCCGCAAATGGTGGGCATATTCAAATGTGAGTACAAGCCTTCGTCTTCTTGGAGAAAGGTACGTGGCTGACAAACAGCAGTGGCGTCTCTTACTTGCGGGATTATACCCTGTCGAGTTTCGAGATTTCTTTCTCGGAGATATGTACTGTTCTCAGACATATGCTATGGGGGTAAGTCAATCGAAGTCATCCAATAATACTATGATACTAAATTCCAACTAGAATATCGAGCTATTCTTCTGCCTTTATTCCAGGCACTGGACCGATCATGCGCAGTGCAACTCCTCTCACTCTAGGCTGCTGGGGTTCTTCAGCTGCCTTCCATCTATTTGGAGAGCCCTCCAATGTCTACGTCGTTACGCTGACACGAGAAATGTTTTCCCGCATTTGTTGAATTTTGGCAAGTATATTTTTGGAGTTTTATATTACGCCACCTTGAGCATGTATCGCATCGACAGAGTGACACGATTCCAAGCACCTTTCATCACGTTTGCTTTACTGAATGCCGTCTACTGCTCCGTTTGGGATCTCGCCATGGACTGGAGTTTAGGGAATCCGTATGCTAAGCACCCTCTTCTGCGTGAAGTGCTAGCGTTCCGAAAGGCATGGTTCTACTACGTAGCCATGGTTGCTGATGTCGTCGTGCGATTCAACTGGATCTTCTACGCCATATTCGCCCACGACATCCAACATTCGGCTGTGCTCAGTTTTGTGGTTGCGTTTTCTGAGATTTGCCGGAGGGGCATGTGGACGATATTTCGAGTGGAGAACGAGCATTGCACAAACGTACTACTTTTTCGAGCGTCAAGGGATATACCACTACCATACGAAGTGGTCCCACCACACGCAGAAGCCGACCACCCAACAGAAGAAATGCAGGTTCAAGAGCCGCAGCAACCCACCCCTCAACCTCCCACGATCGATATCGAACACGCAACCCCGCCAACGCCTGGCGCCTCTCTCCGCGCCCGTGGCCTGTCCCGTGTGGGAACCATTCTGGCTTCCGCCCATGCACAAGACTTCCAGCGCAGAAAGCGACCAGAAGATCTGGGCGATGCTAATGTACCTCATCTATCAGCGGACACCCCAGAAGATAGCAGTGATGACGAAGACGATCCCGGCGATACCAGACCATATACAGACGTCAACGTTATCGTCGAAGACTTCTCCTACAGAGATACTGACAGATAATAACACTCACGAAATCCTCATATATCGAACCCATAAGAACCCATCTGCGGGAGTACTATCCACCTTCCCGGAAAATTTTTGGCTTATTCTCCATTTCATGAACATAATTGCTTGGCGACATCTAGAAATACATACTCTAATGGGAATATATTGACTTATCACCCCACTCATCAACCCTCCTAAACAGGATACCTCCAGTAACCATAGCAATTCCATTAAGTCCCAGCATTAACATACTTACTTTCCCCACACCTCCCAATCTTGATCCACATCAACCGCAGCACAATGAACCCTCACCCCAATCCCTCCCTCAAAAAGTCCCATGCAATCGCCTCTCTTCCTTGATTCGTCATCGGAACAGCTATGTGTGGGTCGCCTGCCACATACCCAAGAGCTAAGCAGATTACCTACTTACATACTCCGTAGTCACCCGTAGTATGCCATTGTATCCCATGCTTCCTGGTGGATTTTCTCTCCCGGGAATGTCGATCTCGACATCCCTGTGAGGGAAGACGAAGTATGTGCTTCGAATGTCGATCGTCATATAAACTTAAAATCGATGAACTAAACGGTAAGGGCCAAGAGTGTGTCGTAGAACCGCGCACGTAATCTGGAATGGGCATTGGAGGGGCTTAGTTGAAAGTATATGGAGTGAGGCGATGGTTATTAGTTGGAGGGTTATGCTAGCGTGGGTTTACTAGGGATTTAAGTGGTTGTTCTTCTAGTATGTTTGTTTGTCCTTGAGGACTTCGTGTAGCTCTTTTTTAGGTGGTATGTATATAGTGGAGGAGACTGATGTTGGTTTTGTATAGTGTTTCCGGGGGTTGGGGTTGTATGTAATATGATCATCTTTAGTATCCATAGATAGGTTCCTGTTTGCGGAGTAGGAATATAGTATTTCAGCATAAGAATGTTCATTCCCATGTCATGTAGTTTGTCTATTGTCATTGAGCTGAATTACTACTTGACTAGTGAGGAATGCAATCGTTTTCATATAATATTGCCAATACCTTAGAGCTTTAAGAGTACAACAAAAGAATACTGTATATCACATCGTGCCAGCCGAAAGAACAGTAACTAGCGCCAGAAACAGGGACGGAAGAAGCACCCTAGCTTGATTATTAGACAGACGCAAGAAATACGAATCAAACTCGACGACGAATAGGTACAATCAAGATCCCTCAGTCGGAAAGGACAATCTGCACCGCAACGCGACCATCCATCCTTGTTCACTCCTTCTCCTCAATCAATTAGCCAACCACTCGGGACGGGTCCCTTAGTTGTTATTCTGGTTGTTCAAGATCCGGAGGATAGCCAAGAACAAATTCAAGATATCCAGATAGAGCGAGATGCTAGCCGCAATCTCCTCCTCAACATGGTAGTGCCTCATAATCAGCTGCGTATCAACAAGGATATACCCCGAGAAGATCAACGCCGCCAACCCACCATAGATTAGATCGACAGTTGAACTGCCAGGCAGGAACGCGGCGACAAAGCCGAACAGAATTAGGAACCAAAGTCCCCCAAACAGATAAGGCATCCAGTTCGTGAAGTCGTACTTCGTCTGGCAGGCGAAGAGTGTGAGTGCGACAAACATGCCCAGGGTCAGGATGAGCGCTTGCACTACGATGCGCGCGTCGTAAAAGGACGTCACCACGCTGATGGAGTAGGCTTCGAGGACGGTGAAAGCTGTCAGGAAGAGGAGGTTGGCTGGGTAGCTCTTGCGCTTCCAGTAGGTTACTAGCATAAAGCCTAGGGCGCCGAAGACTGAGACAATCATTAGCCAGAAGTTGGACTGGATCCACTGGCGGTAGCCGTCGCTGAAGAAGGAGATTGAGCTCATGATTGTCGTTAGGAGCAGTTGGGCAGTTCTGTGATTTGGATTTCAGTTAGTTTTGGCACTCGTTTGCTCGCTTGGTAGGGCATAGATGCTTGGAGATGAGGCTGGGACTTACAGGATTGAGTAGACCTTCCGGACGAACTGCATCCGGATAGGTAGCGTTCCTTCAGCGACCATCCCACCGAACTAGTTTTGAGTTAGCATTATCTGGGACGGAGATTTAAGAAGAGGTACTAAGACAGGGGGTGTATACCTTGAAGTCATCAGGAACATTGTCGTCTTCGCTGCGAGGCGCTTGTGGGTGTTCCGCCGTTGCCTGATATGACGGCGGGGGTTGAGCGTATGGCCGCTCCTCGAAAGAGTCGCGCTGAGGCGCTGGCTGGTACCTAGTATTAGCAGCCATGGTGTTAACAGACGTGTGGGTAGACGGTTAGTTGGTAGAAACGTGTAGCATGTAAGGTCGATGACGAGAGATTATTTAACTGTGGAAGTTGGCTATAGTGAGACGAACAATGGGGGCGTCCGGGGCGCTTCTAGAACGTGACGTCGGAGTGGATCACATGATGGGTATTCGTCGCCTGAGGCAGAAACAAGTGATCAAAGTACTGATGCCAGACTGATAAAATGAGACTCGAACGAGAATTAAATCCAGCTCCTACAGAACTACGATGCGCTCGATCTTTAAAAAAGCAATGATGAAGGTGGTATAGCACTCAGACTTCAGGTAATTGCGTCCTACCGTGTTGTACTTCTCTCGTAGAGAGGTATCATAAATGATGTACACAGGGTAAGGCAAGGCAAGGAAGAACACTTCGACACCAGAAACATACATATATATATATATATATCATAAGAGAAGAAGAAATAAGAAATTAAGAAAAAGACTGTCATGAATCCTAGACGAGAAATCGAGATTCCATGATGAATTGACTAGGCCCCCAACGCCCATCAGTGGTATAGTGTTAATTAATCCCAAAGTGTAAGTGATGAACCCTGCGCCTCTAAACCAAAGGTAAGACAAATAGTAAAGAACAAGATAGGAGAGTAATGATTGTATGGAAAAATGTCAAAAGCGTAAACAGTGAGTGTAAATAGGAAGTCCACCTTTAATAGAATGGAAACCAAGGAAGATAGATACCCTGCGGCAATGCAAAGGTAAACATCAATCAAATCCGAGAATAGTTCTAGTGTGAGGCGATGAAAAGCGAATTGGTGATCAAACAGACAACCATGACTACGGCTCCGTACACTGCGAGCGCTAGACTCAATTTACGCAGTAGTGCTCTACGCCAGTGACGAGTGCCACGACGAAGTATGCCGCTCTCGGTAAGTGGACGGGCCTGGTTGTTGTCTAGGTCATCATTGTCATCACCATCGTCGGATAGCATGCTATCAGCCGCTTCATCGTCTTCCTTCATCAGCCGTTGGTGGGCCGGTGAGTCTGGAGAAGAGATCTTGTAGTAAAACAGCCCAGGGAGAATAAAGCTGATGCTGGTGCTTCCCGTGCTGCCAACATAGGCAAGCACTGCTTCCAGGGAGGAGACCGTCATAGCAACAATGTAACTCAGGACTAGGATCGTGGTCGTGATGATCGAAAAGCGAAGATCACTCATGGGCTCTGGTGTTCGGTTCCCTCGTGGTCCTAGCAGAGGGTGGCGGTGAGGTGAACTGTCGTTGTTGTTCGTAGGCTTGGGTTTCCACCGTAGAACCGCATCAACTGAGGCGCGGCATGGGTGGCATTGCAGAGGGTACGAGAACATGACAAGCATGACGATGGCAGCACGTCCAATCGTCGCCCAAAGTCCGGGAGGGTACATGCCCACGATGTTTCCGCCAACCTTGTCCCCAAAAGAGAGATACCCGGTAATAGCCACGCATATGTAAGTTGCAGCCGAACTTCCAATACTAGCAAGGACGACCCCGGTCGTTCTAAAGTGACTATTGTTGCCAATTTCGTTCAAGATCGAAAACATCTGTCCAAGAATTAGAAGTCTGTAGTCATGCAAATATAACCAGGAATGGGACTATACATTCTGGTGGCATGTGAATGCAAAGACAATCACAGGAAGACTGCTGAGAGTCGGAACGGGACCAGCCCAGTGAATCACGCGGACCGGGCCACGATCGGCCTTCGTATCACCGATCACAAAATGATAAAGAACCAAGACCACCAAGTAGGCCATGGAAACCAAAGCAGCAATGCTCGTGTATTTGAGGGAATCTAAACGGCGAAGGTATGAGAGCGGAATGACGACCAACCTAGAACGTATGGTTAGTACCGGTTGAGTTCCCAATCAAGACACGACAACATACATGAAAGCCGTTACCCAAAAATGTCGATCCACCAAAAAGTCATAATCCGGGGAGCCACCAACAAAGCCCTGAACGACTCCCGGCATCAAATCCCCAATGATGATGAGGTAACTGACTCCAACACCAAAACATTTGATCGCAATGGCGGCATCAAAGACCACAGCTGCATTAGGGTAGGTAAGCTGGGACAGGGCGAAGAATGAAGCCGTTCCTCTGTCCAAGTATTGCGCACACAGTGATTGAAGGTAGAGGCCAAAGCCGGCGGTTGTTCCAGACCATAATATCACGATTACACCGAGAACGATCCCCATATGCGACACAGCAAGTGGCATAGCAAGAACACCGGCACCGACAACTAACATACCACACACGCATTAGAGAATGACGCCTCTAACTGACTGCATATCATGCTACTCACTAGTATTGACTAGATTAATCACACAGCTTATCCAGGTGGCCTGGCCGTGAAAGCCAGGGTCCCGTTTCCCTCTTACTCCACGTCTAAAAAAATGACGGGCGATTGCCCCTGGTTAGCCACCACCTAAAAACCAAACGTCAATGCTTTGGAAATCCGGACAAGATACCTTCGAGATACATTTCGAAGTCCATCGGCGGGCCCAATCCCGACCATAGCTTCATCGTCCAACATTTTGTGGTGAATGTGTAGGGGGTACGGGTGAATAGATAAGGATGTGGCCACACTACGTCGGAAAAAAAGCTGTTATCAATCAACTTGAGTTGCGACGGGTGTGACCAACATAATAGCCACTCGTACCAGCGACGCAGCCAGGCGGAGTAGAGTAAGTAAGAAAAAGGATGAAACGAGTGAGAAAGAAAGTAGACAAAAGGAAAAGACGAAAGGGTGGTATCAGAGGTTATGGGAAGACGAAAGGTCGACGATGTTGCCTGCCGGCGGCGGATGCGACAAGGCGATAAATCGACGGGCGCTAGACCCTTCTGATCCGCTAGGCGGATATTCTCCGCAACTGATGACTTGGTTTATCTTCCCGCTATGCCTCGTTCGGAACTTACATCTATCACTGGAGCCCGGGTCACGGAGAACCCTTGAAAGGGCTGGCCCGGATTTTATTACCCCTTACGTTTCTGCTTTCCACTGTAATATGTTGTCCATCTTGCGGAGAAAGGAAAGAGGCAGGAGAAACAAAAAACATGGGTCATTATTCACTACTTAGGTCTCAGATACGATATCCCTTCACATCACATTTTTGGGGTCCCCCATCCATCTTGCGATAACAACCCATAGACTTCATCCTCCAGCAAATTCATGTCCGATACTGTGTTTCCTGCTCTTCCTCCGGGGCCGGGATCATGAAAGATCCCAACAGGGCGCACGGTCTTAGATACCTCGAGAATAGTGCCTCCATGAACGGGGAACTGTGGCTCTTGACCAGCCTGGTCGCCAATAGTTTCACTGACCTTGTCCTGTTGAATCAGAGATAGCATGACTTGGGCCACTTCCTCAGGAGTGACCCATTCATCGCTTGCACTATCAACAATCTTGAGCTTCTCCGGGTGGTCGGTCCACAGAGGAGTCTTGATCACGCCAGGTGCCACGGCTGTCACGCGAATTCCATATTTGCTGTCGAGTTTGCTCAACGACCGTACCAGCCCGTTGATGGCGTGTTTAGTAGCGACATAGATTGGAACCGCCAGGGCAGGGTTCTGACCCGCAATGCTAGAGATATGGATAATATGCTTACGACGCCCGTCCGTCCGACGGCGAAGGAAGTGGGCTAGAGCAAGCTGCGTAGTGCGAATTGGGTGTGTCAAGTTGATATCCAGCAGTGCATATCGGCCTCCATGCTGCGGGTCTCGGCTATTAGGAGTGCCGGGAGGCCGCCAGAAGTTACTCCAGTGCTGTGGGTGATAATACGTAAGAAACAATAGCTTCAAGCAGCGAATGGCGGTGTGCAACACTGGAACATGATGCGGTTCGGTGAGGAAACGTACCGGTTCGTATATCCCAGCTCCCGGACACACTACGTCAACTTCCCCAAATTCTTTCTCGGCGACCTCGAACATCACCTCGAGCTGCTTCCAGTCAGTCACGTCGGTCTGTTGAAAGACAGCCCGAGGTCTACTGGAGGGCGCCGAGTGTTTGTCAACAACTTCCTGCGCCTCCGGGCGAAGTGCTAGATCTGCAATGAGGACATTGCACCCATTCTCCAGCAGTAGTTTGGCAAAGGCAAGGTTGATCCCTACAGTCGTGATTTAGTGAGACATCTATACCCAGAAGAAGCACAGGTGACCCTGCACATACCCGAGCCTGCCCCCGTCACGATAGCTGTTCTTTCCTCGACGGAGAAGGACATGTTGGAGGGGAGATTACTAGTTTTTGATGATATGTATAGAAGTGGGAGACCTTTGGTTCTCAATTAGGCTATCAATAATACTTTATACCGCCTACGAACAATAAGAATTAAGGACCCTCGGGGGTTCATTGCAGCGCTGAGGGTGGCTGCAGTTCCCCCATTAGGACGTACTGAGATTCGCGGGGCTGTATTGACCCGAGGTAAGTGGACCGAATCGGAAAGAATACCAAAAAAGTATTTGGTGCTGCAACTGCGTAGTCTAGATTGCTCCAATATCATCTGGTAGTCATGAACCGTGTACGTATAACCATATAGGTGTAGGTAGCTCATTACTGAACCTGGGATAGGACGGATGGGATTACACAGCAGTTACTGCCCCGTTGCCACCGATATTGATCTATAGCCAGCGGTATAAGCGATGTAATTGGTATTCTTCATAAAAACAGAAAAGCATTGGATGCTTCGATGGCTTGGCAGCTCACCAAAAGAGTAATATCCCGTCTGGAGTTCTCGATAAAGAAATGGGGTAGCGGTTACATAACTCCTCAACTTTCGGCTCCATGGAACGAAATGTCTGGGGCAAGGTCAGCTTTCTGTACCACCGTATGTGGCAAGCGCGGATTGAGCGTTGGCAAGTCAGATGATAAATCTGCATTATCAGCGAAGAACCGAAGAACTTCCATGGTAAAGGAGAGTTTTTATTAGTTAGCATTATGCCACTTTTTGGGAAGCCTGGCGGCATGTTTCCCAATATAGTAACCGTTCCGATTTCCGTTTTGAGGTTTCCGCCAGCTCTCCGCATATTCAGGGAATCGCAACGCATATAAATATGCAATAAATCCCGTCCGGTGAGAGAAAAGAGATAGCCAGAAACCTTGATAAGACAGACAGATTACAACAACGGTGATGTCCCGATTCCTCTCCAGGTCGGCCGTCCGTGCTGCATCTACTCCGGCTCAAACAACAAAGGCGGCGGGAGATATCTCGAGCGTTTTCCCTAGCTTGAGACCGGATTACAAGCCGGAGCCTCTGCCCCCACGGTTCAAGGACCTAAAATTGCAATATTTCCAGAAAAATGAAGAAGCATTGAAACAGAGTTGGAAGAGACTACTTCCTAGTTTGGAAGAAGAAGTTGACAAGATCAAGTCAAAAGGAAGCGATGTATGTTTTCAGTTTAGACATATAGTTTCATGGACAAGGATTCTAATCTCGCGCAGATCATCCCTTCCGTGGAGTATGCGGACGTTATCTCCGGCAATGTACCCGAGAAGGTACTTGCGGAGATCCGTCACCGCGGAACCGTAGTGGTCAGAAATGTGGTACCTCGTGGAGTCGCCAGAGAATACAAGGAGCGCATTGAGGACTATGTTGCTGCGAACAAGGAGCATGTCAAGGCATTCCCAGCAAACTCGCCTGCAGTGTACGAGCTGTACTGGACACCATCACAGGCGGAAGCTCGGGCCCATCCTAACATGCTCGATGCACAACGATTTCTGCAACGCCTGTGGCATTCATCTGACCCTAAAACAAAATTCTCCACTCGGAATCCCCTCACATATGCCGACCGGCTTCGGATAAGGATGCCTGGCGACTCCAAATTTACTCTTGGTCCCCATGTCGATGGTGGCTCGCTCGAACGCTGGGAAGACCCTGAATACTCTCGGGTTTATACCAAGATCTTTGAGGGTAAATGGGAAGAATATGACCCTTGGGATGCAAAGCACCGCATGGCAGCCAAGATGGATTTGTATAATGGCGCTGGAGCATGCTCCATGTTGAGGTTCTTTCAAGCGTGGCTTTCCATGTCCAAAACAGCCCCCGGTGAGGGCTCGCTGCATGTTTGTCCCATGATCGCTCATAGCACGGCCTATACCATCCTCAGGCCCTTCTTCGATCCGCAGACGTTGGAGCCTTCATTAGATGCCACTTTCCCGGGATCTGTGCCAGGTGCTTGTCAGGAGTATAACCCTGTCACTCACCCGCATCTGGAGCTTGAGAGAACAATGGTGTCAGTTCCTGAGGTTGAACCTGGTGACTTCGTCGCGTGGCATTGCGACTCTCTACACTCGGTCGATAAGGAGCACCGCGGCGCAGGGGACTCGAGTGTACTCTATATCCCTGCCACTCCTATGTGTGACATGAACGTGGACTATCTGCTCAAGCAACGCAAGGCCGCTCAGTCTTATTCCCCACCTTGGGACTTCCCTGGTGCTGGTGGGCCCGGTGAAGCTGGTTTCAAGGGCGCACTTGACTGGAATTCGCTCAACCCGGAAGGCCTACGGGCTATGGGGATGGGTGAGAAGCGTTGGGAGATTACCTCAGATATGACTGAGGGTGAAAGACAGGTTGTTGAGGCCGCCAACAAGGCATGCTTTGGTTCGGCATGAGATTGTATTATATAGCACCATTTTTTTTCTTGTTCCTCTTTCCTTGTTGGGGTTGTCTTCACACCATCAAAGCGTGTTTAGGTTTGCATCAAGTGGTAGCAGTGTTTGTATTATATAGGTTGAATAACTAAACTGGCGGTCACTGTTTCATGTGGAAACCAAGAGTATAGTAGACCTTTAGAAATTGCAGCCATGCCTTATGGATCTGATAAAGTAGAATGGTTTGTTCGCTGAACCATCGAGTAGATAGAAGTAGGTGAGGTAAATAACTACTTGCTCGGTAGATGGTTAACTAGTTAACTTGTCCATTGTTTGGCTGACATAAATGAAAGGTTAGCTCCACTAGCTCCACTAGCGTGGTATTGTATCACCGCCTGCGACCTTAACGAACGAGGAACCCTGACCAACATCGCAACTCATACTTTCGTTTCCAGTTTATCTACGCGTCCTCATGACCAGATTTCAATCAAGGTAATGATCATGCGGCTACAGGCGACGCTTCTTTTGCTCGCCTCGTGCGTTCCCTCTGCGGTAGCTATTTATCGTGATGAGGTCGACCATATCGATTTCCACCATGCACTGCTCGGCACTCCCTCGTCCGATTCAACCTTCTTCCTGAAGCCCTCGTCCTCCTCTAATGCTTCCCTCCTTTACACTTTATCTGAAAAATCGCTCCTCGGCGCAATTAACCCCAGGGATGGCTCGGTGGTTTGGAGACAAAATGTCTCGCAGTCCGCTGCAGCCGCCGGCAGCGGCATCTTACGTGCATCGGAGGGGACAAATGCTATGGTTAGCGGAGTGGGCGATTACATTTCATCATGGAGTGCTCTGGATGGCAAATTGATTTGGGATAGCTGGTTTACTGATGAGTCTGTTTCGGATCTTGAGCTACTGGAACTGGATGAAGCCGCCGCGCATTCGTCCGTTAAAGACACGATTGCGCTTTTCGGGGGTAAGGCGGGTGTTGTTCGAAGGCTGAATGGTGATTCAGGAAAGGTCAAGTGGGCACATAAAGATGAAAGGTTTGACTCCAGATATTATGGCTTGTCGTCCGTATCACTGACGATTCATGGTTTGATTTAGTGGGGACCTTCCTTTCCAAGTCTCGTCATCCTCCACCGACGTTTTCTATATCTCCCTACAGTCAGCTCTCTTGAAAGGTTATAAGATCAAAGTCACGTCCTTGGACCTCTTGACCGGCCGAGTGAAACAGCAATTGACCTTAAACTCGGAGGGCGACGTTTCCGGGCCCGAGTCTGTACTTTTCGTGGGCGCAAACACCGCATCCCCTCTGATTGTGTGGGCGGACAAGCCTCAAAAAGCGCTCAAGGTCAACGTCATTGGAACGAAGCAGGTTACCAATCTCAACATCGACAACACTAGCGGCGAGGAAATTCGTTCAATCACTGTTCATACCCCAAAGAAACTCAACTCGTTGCCGCATTTTCTGGTTCATTACCAGACACAGTCTACCTCCTGGGCCGAGGTTTACCACGTCAATCTGCAATCGGCAACTGTGACCAAGGCTTACGATCTCCCTCGTTTGGAAGGCTGGTCCGCTTTCTCCACAAGCACCAAGGATGCCAATGTGTACTTCACCCGGGTCACGCAGTCAGAGATGGTTGTTGTATCTTCTGCTTCTCATGCCATCCTGGGGAGATGGCCTCTCCAGGCGCCTCCAATGGAGCGCGCGCTACATGCAGTGTCGGAAGTTGTCACCAAGGGCGACAGCGTAGCGGTCCGATCGGCTGCCGTTTCGGAGTCCGGCGACTGGCAGTTGATCCGGAATGGACAAACGGAATGGACCCGATACGAAGCGTTGGCTGGTGCATTGGCTGCCAACTGGGCTGAGGAGGAGTACCAAGAAGACTTGGCTCATCAGCTTCAGGTTGAAGGTCATGAAAGCCTTTACGGAGCATACGTGCATCGCGTCAAGCGCCATGTGAAGGATCTCGAGCATCTTCCAGAATGGCTGAAGGCCCTGCCCAAGCGCATCCTTACAAGTTTCGTGACTGACGAGGTTTCGAACCTCGATGGCTTTGGAATCCATAAACCAGTGATCGTTGCGACTGAGAATGGGCGTGTCTACGCTCTTGATAGCGGCAACCACGGTATCGTCTCCTGGAGTGTGAAGGCTGCGGAAACGGAATCCTGGAATCCCATAGCGGTGATCACTCGGCCAGGTATTGCCACTATTTATGCAGACGACGGTAGCTCTGTCACACTGAACATTGCCTCTGGAGAGATTATCGAGCGCAAGCCGGCCACTACTAAGCTTCGTTCTATCGCTATCTTGAATGACTCTCCCACACCACTTATCGTTGGGGTTAGCGAGAATGGCACGCCTGTGGAGTCTGTAGATCGTTCAGGGTTCTTTGTGACACGCGGCGGCGATAGTCGCGTCCTGGGATGGAGTTCCAACAACAATAAGCTCCCTGTTTGGGAATTTTTACCTCCACGTGGCCAGAAAATCATCCGTGCCACTTCCCGGCCTGCTCACGATCCTGTAGCATCGATTGGCAAGGTCCTCGGCGATCGATCTGTTCTGTACAAGTACCTGAATCCCAATTTAGTCCTTGTTACGGCCGTGGGCGAGAACTCGGCGTCTTTCTACCTGCTGGATGCAATCTCTGGCAAGATCCTCCATGCCAGTACTCAAAACGGAGTTGATACCACGCAACCAATTGCTTCAGCTATGTCTGAGAATTGGTTCGCGTACTCTTTCTGGGGCGACGTCGCCGACCCCTCAGATGCTAAGGGTTATCAATTGGTGGTTTCTGAGCTTTATGAATCTTCCATTCCTAATGACCGCGGTCCGCTTGGCTCTGCATCGAACTACTCCAGCCTCGATGCACTCCCCCTTCCTCATGTCCTGTCCCAATCCTTTATCATCCCAGAGCCGATTTCCCACATGGCCGTGACCCAAACCCGCCAGGGCATCACCACCCGCCAACTCCTCTGCACCCTCCCCTCCTCAAACTCACTGATCGGCATCCCCCGCCCCGTCTTGGACGCCCGCCGGCCTGTCGGACGCGACGCAACAGCTACTGAAGCCGAAGAGGGTCTGTTCAGGTACAACCCCTACCTCGAATTTGATGGCAAATGGTACCTCTCGCATGCGCGGGATGTGGTCGGCATCAAGAACGTTCTCTCGGCATCTACGCTACTAGAGAGTACCAGCCTCATCTTCGCCTTTGGCGGTGATATCTTCGCTACCCGGGCGACACCCAGTCAGGCGTTTGATATCCTGGGCAAGGGATTCTCGAAATTACAGCTACTCATGACGATCGTGGCGCTGGCTGTGGGAGTGGCTATTCTGTCGCCAATGGTATGTTCTACGCTTCGCTTTCTGATACAGGTCAGGTCGCTAATGATTTACTGCAGGTCCGGAAAAAGCAGGTCAACCAGATTTGGAAGGCATCGTAGTTGCCTGTAGTGGGGGAGGGATTATAGAAGATGACAGTTTGAAATATAAGTATACCAATAATGACATAACTACATATTTGATTTCACTTTTTCGAAAGAGCCACGAAGACTCTTTGTACATTTCGCTTTACCCTAAGCCTATGGTCAGTCAGTATACAGGGACCTTCTTTAGTCACTCCACCACCACAGGGCCATATGCCTACAGAGGCGTATAAAGACCACATCAGGGTTTGACAGCAGTCAAATGACCCTGATTGAAGCTATCGGGCCACTGGTAATAGACAGTCAGATAAGGACCCGTCTTCTCCGAATAAGAGAAAGACAACCACGCATGCAGCGTAACACTCTCTTTAAGATCAACACCCGGACTATATAAACCGTTAGCATCCCATACCTCAAGAAAAGAAAGAAAGAAAGAGGCATACAAATACTCCACCAAATCCTCTGTATACCTCCTCGCCAACCCAACACACTCATGTCTCTCGAAAAACTCCGTCAAAACATTCGCAATATCCAAATCATTCACATCTGCCAACGGAAAATAAATTTTCGGCCTCAGGACCCGCGTCCCAACCTGCATCTCAAAATTAAACAAAAAAGGCAATCGAATAGGCGAATCCCCAGGCTTCGGAGCCTCCCTCAACCCCATCGGCAGATTAAACGCAACCCACAACTCCCTCAACATCTCCAACCCCCTATTCGTCTCCGCATCATCCAGTCTCCCCCCAAGCGTCCAGTTCCGGAAAATAGTCTCCATATCAAACTGGAACTCAGCAATGTATACCTTGAACCGCGCCAGAGCGGGCTCCAGAAGATCACAGGATAGGAAGGTCACGGGCGTTGTGGCCGGGTTCACTTCCCCCGTAAATGCTTCCAGGACAGAAAGACACCCGCTTTGACCTAACTGGCCCCAGGCGACCTTACCCAGGGCGCTGAATATTAGATCCGACACGCTCCGTCCACGGGCTAGGCCCTTGAGCTGTGGGTATAGGTACATCTTTACCAGCATTTCTCCGTCCCGCATGTCGATTGCCAAGACGTGCTGGGACTTTGTTGGCTGTTTTGTTAGTGAGCCGTTTTGTTTGAGGATGGCCACCTCTGTATCGGAGACGGTCAGGTCGACTACTAGCGTATGGTAGATGCTCAGGTTGACATTGGGGTCTAGGCGTTTCAGTCTTGTTAGGGCTTCGTTCATGATGAGCCGATTGCATGGGTCTTCGCCTGTCGTTGCGGTGTAGTGGACTGGCTCGAAGCCCATGCGGATTGTGTTGCGGTCTTTGGTGAAGTTCTGGCTGAATTCGAGGGTGCCGATGCCGCCTATTGGGGCTTTGTAGAGGGCTGGTCGTTGCGCGGAGGGGTAGGGGCCTAGGAAGGGGATGATGTGTTGGTGGAGGAGGAGGAGGTATTGGTATTGCTGGGGGATGGGGTAGGAGGCGTTTTGGAGGAAGGTGGAGAGGGTTGGGCCGGCTTGGTGCCACCATTGGTGTTGGTCGAGGTTGGGGAAGCTGAGGTATTTGGTTAGGGTTTTGTAGGGTTCGCTCATTGTTGCTGGTGGATTGTTAATTTTGTAGTTTGTAGGGCTGTGGTGACAGTAGAGTATGGTTATGATTGACGACGATATGTCCAGGACATACAAGGAAAGGATCTTTATAGCATAAAACATCCCCCGTCCATACTCCGTAGTCTTGGAGAATATATAAGATCAACCCTATACCCCCGGGATAGATCAGATGATTCATGCAGCGTCTATCTCGGTGTCACATTTCCACAAGGGTAACACCTCCTAGATTGACCACTCCCATCAGACCAGTAACCTTACCAGTATCCCACCATCAGCTCCCCTCACTCGACACAGAAACGAGCAATATGCTCGGGGTATGGCGCGCTACTGGCCCAACTCTGACGGGATCCGGTCTGACTGTTAAGGATGATCTCGCGCGCTAGTTTCTTCCAATTGGACGCCGCTTCTGGACTTGCATGATCCGGACGAATGGTCTTCGTCACTCAATTGACATCCTGCAGGCTAGGTCGGGGATGTATATTTAGCTTTGTGGAGTGGAGTGGAGTGGATAGGCTTTTGATATGGCGTAGGTGCTGACTGTACTATGTCTGGGCTTTCACACTTTTTCGCGATTGGCTGCTCTACATCTGGAGATAATGTCTTTTATGTCTTCAAAATTAAGTATGGCCAAAGCATAGAAGCGCTCGAAAACTTGACTTTCAACGTCTTCTCATGTAAGTGCTCCGTAAGTGAGGCATGTCTCTTAGACTACCAAATGAGACCGCGATCAAAGAGGTGGAATGTTCTCTATGGGGCTTTTATATAGTAAATTCGACTTCTAGACGATATTCTAGATGGCAAAAATTGTATTATTAGACCTTGACTTTTCCTCAAAAATATCTGTTTCTTCTATACGTAATGTGGAACCCTCCGTGTAAGCGACTGCCGTAGATTTCAGTATGTCTTGGCAATGAGGTCGTACAGAACGTTCAGATGACCTCGTAGAAATGACTTGAAAGGAAACGGTTATTATATACCCTTGGTATGGGATTATAGAGGGTATATATAAATTGTTATGGCTAAGATGTATTTGTGGGCAAACGTTTAATATGTCACTGAGAACAGTCGACCCAGATTTGTATATACCCTTCATGCTATCCCTACAGATATATGAACCATACGAAGTACTCTAATGAACTCGGTATTACTTTTGTCCCAATCAATTGACCGGACTATGTTTTAGTAAATTGCTCTAGTGATGCCTGATGCAGTGCCAATCCTTGTAATCCCAATATATACCCAGGCTAAGCAATAGGTAGCCAGGTAGAAAGACAAAACCGAAGTCTAACATGATAAACCAAGTATAGAGGCCCATAACAAAATGTGAATGCAATAGGAAAAGGGATAAAACGAAAAATGAGTACAGAAGATGACTCGTCTAGACATGCAACATCTAGTCTCAACCATGACGCCAATCTTCGAAACATTGGAGAATTAGTAACTATAAGAAATGGTATTTCGACTAAAAACAGACAGAAGTTTTTAACCAGCGACGTCTCCGTTCGTGGCCTTTTCGCTACTGCCATTCTCCAAAGCCACCTTTTCGTTGACTTCGGCGGCAGGAGAAATATTTGCTTTCGATGGCTCTAGTGTTGAGGTGGTCGGTACAGGAATGCTGCTCTTCCGGCTTTCACCGTTCACCTTGCCCAGGATCTCCACTCTGTCGCCTTTGAACAGGATAGGACCCTTGATGAAGCTGGATTTGGTCTCTCCCTCGGCGGGAGGGGTTTCCAACCCGCCGACGAGCTTCCGGGCTTCGTCGTCCAGGTTCGGCATTTCGCCCCATTGCCAGTCTAGCTCTCCGCCGTACTGTTTGGGGATACTGGTTGTTTCCATGAAAGAACTAAGGGTGGGTAGGACCTCCGAGGAGGAGAGGATGAAGATCTTGGACGTAGTGACGGGGTCAAACCAGCGTTTGATCCAGCCCCAGACGGTAGGAAAGAAGGCAGGAGCACCGATGATCTTAGCTCATTAGTATAGCCCTAGAGACAGGTTGAAAGAAGGGGAAGCTTACAAAAATGCGATCCAACGTCTCCGGATAATGTGCCGTAGCCAGAACACTGGCATCCTGCATGTGACCCTTCAAGTTCCAAAACTGCTTCAAACCAACACCACTGACATCAACAATATTGTTCGAGCTCACGATGGGCGTATCGGGATGCGGTCGAGACAGCTGTGAGCACAGGGGCATGACGAAACGGAGGAGGTTCTCGTAGAGAGCGAACAGTCGCAAAAGACGCTGTGGCACTTTAGAGGACTTGTGCGTTTCCGCAGTGGCGGAAGGATCAGACATGGTGGAGTTATAAGCAGCCATATTCTTGCTGTTTAGATGTCTGATCTCGAATACGTAGACGGGGATACCGCGGCGGTCGCGACGACCTGTCCATTGAGGATACTGTTTTGTTTCCGCGTTAGCAGCCCGACCCGACCCTCAGACAAGGAAGGGCTATACTAACCATCCTCCTGGCGGCGTCATAGGACTCCACATCAATGTTCTCATACAACTCTTCGATGGCATTCTCTTTGCGCCAATCCTCGGTATCCTTGAACTGGCCCCAAGCGCCATCCACGTCGAATCTGCGCGCGCGCAAAAATCGCCTACACACACCCGGTCAGCACCGTCCAACCCCCACCTAACAACCGAGAACAAAACGTACAGCATCGTCGCATCGTCATGGCTAGCCTCTTCCGTCTCGCTCCCAGGCTTGTAATACCCGTTCTCCTTACATAACTCCTTAAACTCCTGTAGCTTTTTCTCCTGATCCTCTGTGAGGTGGTTCAAGTGTCCGGCCAGCCATTCTGTCCCCGCAGCCTGAGACGCTGACGCAATGGGGTCGTTGTTGGGATCGCTTTCTAGCGCGGCGTTGGCGACCTCCTGGGTATTGCTGGATTTCGTCCCCCACAAAGGCATTTTGCTCTTCTTTTGAAATTTTGGTTGGGGTATTGGGAGTAAATGGGTGTTCGGATCGTTCGGAAGAGAGGGTTTACTTATTTGATTGGCGCACGGGGCAGAAAGATCGTCGTTGTTCGGCGTCTGGCACGGCCGGTTTTCTATTCCCTTCGGCTCCGTTGCGGAACTCGATCTGGATGGCAAAGAGGTCCCAGTCGGCAAATATGAGGGATGTAAAAGCGTTTTCTGGTCTGGTAGAAGGTGAGAATCTGGGATACTGTCTGATGATCAGGTTACGAGCTGATCAGGGAATTTGTGACCTGTCAGTAAATGTAAGAATCATTTGGGACCGCAGTTCGTGTCGGGCATTAACTGGTTAATACTTCAACTCTGCTTACGTCAGGAAGCACAAATGACTTTTGCATAACCCAAATGTGGATGCCCGGGGTTTCCATACTTTCTATGAGATCTTGGAACTTTTTACCTGGAACTTTTTTGGTATTCCTATTCAAATCTGATACATCCTAGACTATGCTAGTGGACTCTCGTAAAATGCCTAAATACACAGCCCATTTTCCTCGGGCCATTGTAAATTACCTGCGAATATTTATACACACAATCCCTTCATAACCTCGGAGTTTTGATCGCCTGGTGACGCTTCTAGTCCTCAGTCAGGTCACCATATTCCCACATACCGCGTCTCTCCTGCTTCGCCTCATCCTCCTGGCTACGCAGGTACGACAGTGTCTCCGAGGCAGAGCGTTCCCAAGCCTTCAGCTTCCTAGGCACCATGGCCAGTCCCTCCCGGACGAGATCAGCATTGATGCTGTGGTCCAGGTTCTTAGATTCTGTGGGATCCATCAGAGTAACATGCATAATACCCTCCGGAGAAACATGGTCGACGTTGGCGACAAGCTCCCGATTGTAGAGCTGCTCCTCCAAAAAGCTGGCCGCATCCTCCAAGTAGTCACCTGCATTGGGAAGCTGAACCAAAGAGAGGACCGCATCCGCAGCCTGGGCTCGGAGCTTCTGCACGGAGAAGGGCTGGGTCAAGGGCCTGAGACGGGACCAGGGAAGAACCTCGGCGTTGCCGAAGTCAATGTACACAACTTCGGCCTGCTGCTTCTCACGGTCATTGCGGCGCACCTTGGCGCGGTACCATTCACCATCCTCAGAGAACTTGGCGGAAACGAAGTCACCGGCCTTGGGAGGACCAGGCAGCGGTGTGTCATTGGACTTGTTCAAGTGGAACGAACGGAATGCGTTCATCAATTCGGTGAGCGCAGAAGTGCCAGTGCCGATCTGCTGAATCTTCAAGCGCCCGGTACTGGCGTCAACATAGGTGACCATCACATCACGGTAGTCCTTACGGCGTTGAGCGGCCTCATCAGCTCCGGTGGTATCGGTGGTCTCTTCCTCGGCTTCCTCCACATCCTTACTAGGATCCCAGTCATGCCAGAGCCCCTTGCGAGCCTCCTTCGCCTTCTGCTCCGCTGCAAAGTACTCCGTGGCGTGTCCGGACTGCTCGGCAGAGTAAGCATGAACGGTAGCAAGACCTTCCTCGAGAAGGACCTTGGTGAAGTTCTCCTTATTGACGTACAGAGTGCCGATGAAACCGCCGACCTTGTCGATCGTCTCGACGTCGATTTCAACGTCACGCTGCATGCAACGCCTGTTTGCCAGGTCGTGTGCCTCCTGGCCACAAGGCTCAGACGCCTCACCGGGGTTACGGGCCGACCGAGGTGCACGGATACCCGACAGCACAAGTGTCAACTTGGCGTTCTCACGGGGCACAAGCACCGTAAAGCGAGATCCCGACTTGACGAAGTCTACGACAGCGGGCACGCGCTTCTGCCGCTGGAGGATAGAAACCTCCATCTTGGCCTTCTGAACACTTTCGGAGTAGTCCTGGTACTGCTTCGCCTTAGGTGGCTTCGGCGACCACATTCCCTTACCGTCCTTTTGGGCATCTGCTTCAGCGATCAGCAAAGAGTCGTAGTCGGGGGAGCGGTCATCGTCATCCTGGCGGTGGCGGATCACAGAAGCGTATCCTGCCTCGACGAGTGCCAGAGCAATGTTAGTATTTCCATGGACAACAGTAGCAACATCCCTTTCCTCGTATCCCTCGTTGGCAGGCTTCTTGCCATTGATGGTAACCTTGACGTGCTTCCCGATGACCTTCTTACGCACGAACTCCTTAGCGTCAGCGGCGAAGGGTGCCTGCTTAGGGTCGGACGGCTTGGGCTGGCGAATACTGCTCAAGCTAATCTTCTTTTCCTGACCAGTCTTGCTCCGGATGAACAGGGTGTCTGCGTTCAGCACACGGCTAACGATGTAGTCCTCGGCGGCCCCGCCAGCAGGACCCGTCGGAGCGACCAGACCGGTGAACAGGCCCTTGCGGGCATCCTTGGCGGCCTTCTCCGCACGACGGAAAGTAGCCATATTAGCGCCGAGGAGAGGAGCATGGAGGTCGTGGCAACGAGCCAGACCTTCTTCCAAGAGGAACTTAGAAATGTTGCCATTGGGATGAAGGACGGTGGCGATCAATTGACCCTGTGGTGTGACACCGAGGAGCGACACTTGGACCTTACGCTGCAGCAGTCGTGACTCGACGAACTGCTGTGCCTCATCTCCAAAAGGCTCGGCAGGTTGCTCCTTGCCCTCAGCGTTCACCCGTCGGGCAGCTGGTGCCCGGACACCGGCGACTGCAACCACAACCTGCAGGTGTTCCTGAGGTGTAAGCAGTAGGCGAAGGACCAATCTGTCTCCGTTCAGGACCCTTTCGACAATACCCTCCAGGTGCTTGTTCGTGTATTCCTCGACGAGGGCCTTGCCGTCGGAGAGTTCGTAGCTAGTCTCCGTACGGCCCTTTTCTGCTCCAGCCCAGACTCCCTTGTCCTCGGACTGGGCGTGTTCCTCCAGAGCGCGCAGGCGCTCCAGCAATGCGGCGGTCTCTTCGGATTCGTCGCCGCGTTTACCGGCTTCGTCACGGACGCGGACCCAGCCTTCCTGAACGCTAATGTCGGGTAACAGGACTTCGAAGGTGGGGAGCTTGATGGTACCATAATCACGCTTGGCACCGGAGGGGATGGTATACAGGACATTGAATTGGACGACTTTTCCTACGAGCAGCTCGCGAAGAAACTCGCGGGATTGGAAACCG
Organism: Aspergillus leporis; assembly: GCA_009176345.1. Lineage (NCBI taxonomy): Eukaryota > Fungi > Ascomycota > Eurotiomycetes > Eurotiales > Aspergillaceae > Aspergillus > Aspergillus leporis. The sequence continues at coordinate 118,394 of ML732180.1, read as the reverse complement.
TACGGCTGTAGAGAGGGAAGGTCAACGGAATTCCGAATATTTCATAGTTTCGACGGGTCGCACAAAGAAAATAAAAACAGTATATGAAAGAGAAGGGAATTGGACACAAGCGTGATAGAATTGGTGTCATCGTCAAAGCTAGAGTTAGACACTCGGAGATAGAGGCCACCTATCCGGACCCCAGCCAAATTGAGTGGGTGAAGTTTAGGGCAAACACAGCAGAAAGTAGCTCACCTCATCTCCTTCCCTGCGCAACCTGGGTGCTGAGACATATGCTAAGCTAAGAGTGCGTTCCTGCCCAGGATTGGTGATATGCGACAACACAACCGTGTCGCCCGACAGGACAGATTTCACACGAGCTTCCAAAGGCATACTGTAAAGCAACCAATGATAGGACAAGGCAAACAGTTGACTACACTGGAAGAGACCAGTGCGTGAGACAGTCAATCAGGTTAACTTTAAAAGAAAGAATGAACAAAGGAGAAGAGAAAGAAGTAAAAAGCAATTACAATAATAGAATGCACAAGAGGGTTTATTGATAGGGGAAAAGAGTTTGGGGTACGCAGGAGGAGAAATGTGGTTGGAAGGGGGAGCTTTAACAGACTAACCGCGGACACCTGACTTTAGTGGTTTTGTGGGGAGAAAACAGTCTGGCCACATGAGATTAAATATTAATATTAATTAAATTCTTACCTTTGAACAAGTGAGTGAGAACACTAGTACTACAGAGTATTTGTGTGAATTAATTGTTAGATAGTTACATGCACTACGCAACCCCAAGCAATCAATGAATAGGTAATTAGAGTGAGTGAACAGTTAAATAGAATTTGATTCATGTCATCATTCCTATACAATTTCTAGAACTGAATCTGCCAAGATCAGTCAGTACTCCCCTGTCGGCCCTCCAGGCACCGCATCGAAGATTCGTCCATATCAACTTTTTGAGCATCTCCAGGATAGATATCTCTAGATTGATTTTCAGACCGTTCCAATCCTGACCCTGCACTTCACATCCTAGATTTGACTAGAACCATGCATTTAAGCAGCAATGCCAATGACACCTAGAGACAATTACTAAAGCCCTCTACATAAACTCGTAACTTATTAGATAGTTACTTACCGCAAGCGGGGCGAAGACCAGCATTACCAGTCTTCTTGGACTCCTCGTTACCACCACGGCCGAGGTCGTCAGTACCGGCGTGAACGACGAGGGTGCGCTGGTATCGTTAGCTTTCCGCATCTGTCCCGTCGTCATTCAAGTTCAACTTACGCCCAGAACGCTCTCGGCACCGATCAGCTTAACAAGCTTGTCCTGCTTGGAACCGACGGCATTGCCCTCAGCGTCGGTCTTGAAGTTACCCAAGTCACCAACGTGGCGGTCCTCATCCTCGGGAGCACCGTGGCCCTTGCCGAAGGGGTTGACTGGATAGAGATAGTCAGTCTCTAATATCCTTTCTCCTGGGAGGTTAACAAGGATCCAGCAACATACAGTGAGGGCCAGCGGAGGTGCAGCCGTTGGTGTTGTCACCGAACTGGTGGACGTGGAAAGCACGCTCAGCGTTGGCGTCGTGGCCGGTGATGTTCCAGGAGACGGTGGTAGGGGTGTTCTCGTCAGCCTGCTCGAAGGTGACGGTGCCGGAGATCTTGGAATCTCCGCGGAGAACAGCAACTAGAGCAGTCAGTCATCTCTTTTATTTATGTGTGTAAAAAGGACAAAGTATCCATTCGAAATCGGCAAAATTATAGGAAATATGGGGTAGGAGGTTGACGGGAAATGTTTCATGGTCTCTTGAGCTAGGCTTGAAAGCTTCTTGATCACCAGATCAAGTCCACCAGGCTCGAACAGGTAAAACCATAACACAAGGGAGCGTAACAAATGAGCACCTTTGTATCTAGATCCTGGATCTATCTAATCTGAGATCCCAAGCCAAACCCGGGATGCAGCTCAGTGATAGGCTGGGAAGCCTAAGAAGAACGAGGGGGTTGCTTCACAAGGTGCTCAAATGTGCTCACTCAAGGTCCCCGGCCACGGTCGATCGTGGATCCCTCACGCACACAAGCCAATAATATAGCAAATCGCAAAGATAGAGAGAAAAGGTACCTACCAGCCTTGACCATTATGACGGTTGATTAAGATTTATTGATAGATAGAGTCGAAATGGAGAGTGATTAGATTGTCCGAGAGAAGATGAGAAGGAGAAAAGAGAAAAACGAGGGGAGAGAGAGATGAGGGATGAGGGGTAAGTAATATGACGGGATTGACCATTGTTAGCAGCAACAGTACAGAGGTCCAGTGTGGGTTCGATGAGCTTCCAATCTACTCAGTGGTTGTCCCCATTTCCCCCTACTCCGTACCAACTACTAACCAAGGTGGTATTATTGTTACGCATACAGTAAAGTCCAGTAAAAAAAAAATAGGGAAGGTAAACCCCACTTGGTGGGGTCCTCGGAATGACGTTCTTAGTAGTGTAGGTGAAGTTCGGACGAGTCACCTTCTTCCGGCGATTCCTAAGCATCGATGGTCCAGATCTTCTTCTACAGAGTCGAGTCACCCCATGGGTTACCATCTACCATGAGTAGGTAGTTTGAATGGAAAACCGACAAGTACTCCATCCATGGAAAATAGCTCCTTTCTTCTGGTAACTTTCTCTCTGTCAGGTAAATACAGAGAGCTACTGTTCCGCCCCACCATGCAACCGTATGTATGTAGGTATGTAGGTATGTATGCTCTCTGCACCCTAGAGTACAGCTTGTCAGATGCAACATCATATCAAAGCTAGCGTCCATGCAGTTATCCGAATCCAGAAATCAATGAATGAACATCAACCCCCCAATTCTCTGAATGTGCGTGTGTTCTGCTTTGCCTCGGCTACAATCTCAGAATTCCCAAGCACGCAATTGAGGCTGCTTGAGACACTATGGATGACTGCCAATTTCCTATCGCGGTCCGATATAGATCGGCAATCAATTCCCGTCTCCGTTGTTGTCTCCTTCTTTTCCGGCTTCCTTCATCACAACCCTCTATGGCAACATGTGTATACTACGAACAGCATCATTGACATCTTTAAAACTACAGCTAGATGATCGTATCAGTGTAGTGGTCCGCCTGAATGCTGTAAGACTTGCGGAAAGATGAGAGGAAGATAACTCAATTCATGAATCGTATCTACTTATGGACAATTTTTTGAAGTCGCCAATTTTACATGAGGACATTGCATGGACATAACGTTATTAAATGCAAGCGACATTCTCCCTTTATGCTTGGATCTTCTGCTTGAGGATCTCCTTCAGGGTCACGGCATCCGCCGCGAACTTGGAGATACCCTCGCGCAGCTTCTCCACAGCCATAGTCTCCTCGTTGAAGTCGAAGCGGAACAGAGCCTCGTTGTTAATGTAGCTCTTCTTAGGGATGTCAAGGCTGGCGGCACTGGCGGCATCAAGCTTCTTGGGGACAGCGGCGGTAGAGTTGTAGAGGTCCTCGAGCAGGTTGGGCTACACGCGTCTATTAGTATACTAATAACATGACAAATGCGATGTTCAAACGTACCGAGATGGTCAGGTAGTCACAGCCAGCAAGTTCGGTGATTTCACCAGTGTTACGGAAGGAAGCACCCATGACAATGGTGTTGTATCCGTGCTTCTTATAGTAGTTGAAGATGGCTTGAACCGACTTGACACCAGGGTCCTCCTCAGCAGAGTAGTCACGCTTGTGGGCAGCCTTGTACCAGTCAAGGATACGTCCAACGAAGGGAGAGATGAGGTAGGCGCCGGCTTCGGCAGCAGCGATGGCCTGGACGGTGGAGAACATGAGGGTCAGGTTGCAGTTGATGCCATGCTGGGACTGGAGGACCTGAGCGGCCTTGATACCCTCCCAGGTGGAAGCAACCTTGATCAGGATACGGTCCTTGGGGATACCAATCGCCTCGTACAGCTACACAGGTGGTCAGCCCCGCATTCACCAGATTTCGACAAATCCAAATATACTGTACCTTAATAATGTGAAGGGCCTTGTCGATGGAGGCCTGGGTATCGAAAGAGAAGCGAGCATCAACCTCGGTGGAGACCTTTCCGGGAATGATCTCGAGAATCTTCTTGCCGAACTCAACCAGGAGCTGGTCAAGGGTGGCGTCAACCTGCTCGTCGATGTTCTTGCCCTGTTTCAACTGTCAGAATGACCATTGCACCACCAATGATATACCTTAAAACAGTTCAGGGACAACACACGTTCTTCTTGCCGTACTCAACGGCGGCGTCGATAAGGCTGGCGTACTCAGGCTTCTTGGAAGCAGCCAGGATCAAAGAAGGGTTGGTGGTGGCGTCCTGGGGCTTGTACTTGCCGATGGCTGCAAACAAGTTAGATTTCCATATGAAACATCAGCGCAAGTGAGGGGAGGGAGAGACATACTGGCAAAGTCGCCTAGGTGAGCCAATTGTCAATATGATTATGCTCTTACGAGTATGTTCGGGGGACCAGGATACTTACCGGAGTCACAGACAACGACCTAAGCGGAATAGTTAGCAACAGAGTTTCCAGACACGAACGATATCACCAGGGACAAATCAACTTACGGTGCCGGTAGCCTTGAGCTGCTCGAGAGAAGTAGACATGGCGAAAGCTGGAGTGGTATCACAAATAACGGGGTATAGTTAGAAGAATGAGGTGAGGGGATTGAAATCTGAGAAAATATGAAGAAGAAAGAATTGATGAACAGGAAGAAATCCCGGAGTAGAAATAATTTGGGACAGACGTGGCGATTGCAGAAAGAGGAAGAAGCAATGAGAGAGCGAGGAGGGGACAACCACCGGTTTTCCAATGGGGACATTGGACAACCGTGAAGTGGGATGGTGGGGCACCTATGACGCTATCCCTTGTCCGAACGTTCTTCCAGCAATATGAATATGAATAACTAGTTAGTTAAAGAGCGGGCTTAGTCATGGCCAGATGCTCCCTTACCTAAAGTCCAGTCATCCCCACCTAACCATTACCTGAGAGATGAAATACAAAACAAACATACTCTGTACTCTACTTTGTATGTAGGTACTTTGGTTATACAATCAATACTAGTACACCTCCACCACCTTTGTGTTTTACGCCCGTTTGAAAATTTCTTTGTCTCGATTTTTTTGTCTCTTTCTCTTTGCCGTATCAACCCTTCCCGAACTTCAGGGCGGCTATTGCAAAAATCCCCTGGACGGACAAGAAGGGCCCGGGTCAATCGGCGCAGTGTGCTCCGGCAACGCATAGAGCTTATGGATGGCGGTCCACCGGTCTCCCACCAAATGAAACCCCGCTCAATGGTACCTTTCACCGAAGACACTACGGAGGAGTAGTTCCGTATCCAGTGAGCCCGCAACGGAGGTCTTTGGAGGGACAGCTCACAGAAGATATATTTTCCATCACAAAGCCACCGCTACCGGATATCATCGAAAGGGAAAAATTAAATAACTAAGAAAGAAAAAGTTAATAAGTAAAAGCCCTGGATATCGCATACTGATTACCACGTTAGAGTGGAAGAATATATATATGTACATTGTTGAGTCAATAATATGTTCTTCTCCAGTACCTGACTAGAACCGTAGAGATAAACATACATTGAAATGCGGTTAATACTAAGCAGGGGAGGATAGGCGCTAGTTACGGATTTAACCGGAGATCTTAGCATACAAGAGATGAACAAAGTTAGAGCCTGGATGGGAAAAAGAGGACGATGGTGGGACTGCTATCAGAACAGCATGCAGAGATGTCTCATCTTCCATTTGAGCTCGAACCAGACACGTGTTGTATATAGTTAATGCAAAGTCAGCTCTTGACTTATATTGTAATTCAGCACATCGCTGTATATTGATCTAACCCTTTGCATGAGTCCAGAACGGGACAGTCTGGGGTAATCATGAAAGTGGAGTCTGGCCAGAAGAGGATATAAGTGGTTTCCTACCAAAGGAGATGAAAGATCGCAGAGAAAAGGAAAAGAGACAAGGAGAAGAGGAGCGGGATATGGAGAGGAGACCGGTAAAGTCAAATGAGGTTATACAGCTGTAATACTTCAGTGATAATATATGTTTGCGAGGTCAATTGAGTCTCATGACCAAACAGATTCAAACAGGAGCTTATATTAGGAATTATCCGGGAAGCCACAACAATTCTAGACAGTGGAGAAAATGAGAATATGCCTTCAGTTAACTTTGCTTGCCTAGATACATTATCATGGACCCAACCGTTCCACCGGAACTTTTGCTTTCCCTTTTGGGACAATTTAACCGCCACCACGTCTATTTTTGTAAACCAGTATATATAGTCATTCATCATTTTCCACGCTACAATTGTGGAACTTATCAAGAGACATAGGCTGAAAGACAAAGCCAGAAAATGGAAATGAGGAAGGAAGTGTATAAGTAGAAAGGCGAGAGGAGGCAGGGAGGGTGGGGAAATATATATGGTGTACTCAACTGCTCCAGAGTTGAGCGTCCCGTGAAAAATAAGATAATTGAGTATTTTAGAATCTTTTTAGCGCCGCTGAACACAGCTCCACTCATACTATGCATCATATGAGCATCTATTAATCTAATCAGAAGTAACGAGACTCACCACTTTACCAGCTTCATCTCCAGTGTAGACCACATGCGGGAGCGTAAGAACACAGCTGATGCCGGCAGAGATGTTGGCTCCATTGTCACGGCTGCTGTCAACATGGTGAAGTTGCCGAATCAGTTCAAGCTCGAAGCGTCCGTTGTGAACGATTTTACTCCATATCTACACTACAGTTAACTTCTGGCTGCTGAAGGAAGGACAGCTACTGGACAAGGGAGGACACTTACATTGACAACGCCTCGTTTGTGGCCAGTGAAGAGAAGCTCTCGCTCCTGCCACTCATTGTTCACACCCTCATAGAAGACACAGGACATCACTTGGTCATCTGCAGACTCGCACACAGCTTGGTCCAGCAACAGCGTCCCGTTGAGTGTGTACAGACTGATACGACTCCCCCGACAAACCGCTATTTCTCCCGTCACATCATTGATTCGGGCACACTATGATATGTCAGCAAGTGGGGAAAAAGAAATCAAATCAAATGTTTCCCAACTCTGAATTTTTACTTACATCAACTGGTCCTTTGGCTGGAAGCTCTCGAACGAAGGTCTGTCGGTTGAGATCCCAGAGCATGATCTGACCATCAGCAGACGCAGAAAGAAGAACGCTGAATGACCGTGAGACTGCCAGTACCGTTACTGGCGAGCGATGTCCGAATAGAGATCCTGCCGGCTGCAGGTCTACGGACTTTGATGTCGAGGTGAATGTCCACGTTGAAACGGTGCAGTCCGTCCCCGAGGTGATTAGAGTACGAGAATCCGCAAAGATTGCAGCAGACAGCTGGCCGATATGAAGATGTTCGAAGTGACCCAGAAGCTATAGAGTTTAGTATTAGTCTGAGGAAAAAGAGGTATCCTTGGGTGCATACCTTTCGACTGTCCGCAAAGTAGAACCTCACGCTACCGTCGAAAAAGCCCCATTCCATGTACTTGTCATACGCCGGAGGGATATTTAATCTGAGAGCAGCAGCACATAACAGGCGGTCGTGCTTCATTGACAGCGACGACACTCTTTCACCAATGTCTGATTCTAGCGTTAGTATACGAAAGCAATCTCGGTAGCTTGGGTGACCTACTGAGGAGTGAGAGTGGCTGCTGCGTAAGCGACTCGGCGAGACGATCCAGTCGTGAGACTTTGTAGCGCACATCCTCCCTCTGTGGGTGAGGACGGTTGAAAATTTGATAGGGTGTCTGCCCAAAGTTGTGGATGATGCCAATTGTGGCCAGTCGTTCCACGGGGTCATCAATGGCATCGACATCCTTGGCTCCTTGATACGATAGGTGATGGAATAGATTGACTGCTTCAATGGCGGCCTCGCCTTTCTGCTTGCAGCCAAACACCAAGTCGATCCAGTGGTGCAGGTTTTGCGTCACATATGGACTCTCCAAAGCTTCGCGGTGTTTTGCAATGAAAATTCTGGGGTCACCCTTGGCCCATGGCGGCAGTTCGACAGAATCAATCGCAGTAGTCATGTTCTGTAGAACGCCAAAATCATATTTATTGGAGTTAACAAGGAATTCTGGGAGGTAGAAGAATTCGGGAATTAACTCTCTCACGTCCGACATGTTCCCGCGCGAAGCGGATTCCCAGGCCTTTCCAATGGAATAGAAAAGACGGTCAGCGTGATCGAATGTACCACCCTGTAGTAAGAGGTACGACTTAACAAAAGGCTGAAGACGAATTAGGTATGAGCTGACAATCATTGCTGAAGAGTAGTGGGTGCCATAATGAAAGGGAGGAGAGTCATCGTCTCCCATCTCAGCGAAAGCTTTGTACCGTTCTCTGAATTCAACCTCTCGCTCAGGGGTTTGGCAGCCCATGGGCTTTGACAAATCACGGAAAGTGTGTGGATCAGTCAAATCTAGTTCCTCGCTCGTGTAATCAGCAAGCACCCATGGGAAAACAGGGTACTGTGTCAGATCATTGAAGGTCCTTCCGGCGAGGGTATTGATAAGCATAAGGTAATGGAAGTTTGAGATTTCACCCTTTGCCCACTTGCGGGTTGCTGGGTGTGCCGGTGAATGGCCAAATACGCTGGCGAATCTCGACCCAAGGGATTGAGGTGCATCTTCAGGGCTCCTCAGGGTTTCAAACCTCCAAACATCTTCCGGCCGTGAGTGGCCGACACTTCCTGTCACTTGCGGAGCCTTAGCTGCGAGCTGGCTACAAAGGCTATCCCGAGCGGGCGATGAGATAAGGGTTAGCAAGTAGCTAGTGCCATCAGTGAAGAATATCTCAAGGGCCACATCGCGAAATAGGAATCGCCTCTTGGAAACACTGATTAGGTCTGACCATTTCCAACTTCTCGTTTCATGCTCCTGTGATTTACGTTCATTAGACTCTCTGCCAGTGATCATGCGAACGTAAGGATCTCGTTCCTCCGCAGGGGCTTGCCAAACGTTCACAATTTCACCATCTGACCTCTGGAAGAAGTTATCTAGGATGTAGATGTGATCTTTCCCAGAGATCAAAAGGCCTTCACATGCCTCTAAGCCGACGATACGAGACATGTTGCATACGCTGTCGACTTGGTCGCCACGGTGTAGGCTCCTCATGACTTTTCTGTTCTTGTCTTCGTAGTCTTCAAGATCCGCCTTCGGATCGTCAATCATTTCGAAGCTCTCTTCTATTACGCTCCTGCTGTCGGGGCCAATATCCTGGGTGCTACTCTCTGATTGATCGGCAGCCATGGCGGTGGGAGTCAGACCGAGGGAGTCACCATCTGAAGGGGTTACATGAGTGTCCAACCTCATTGCTGGAGGCTCCGAGGCCTTTCTTTTCGGTTGGTAATCTTGCCGTTCCCCCGAGTCATCCGGGACAGTACGCAGTCGCATACGGCTTCGTCCTTCTGTTTGATCAAGACGCCATCTTCTTTCCCTATTCTCAGCGAAAACACCTCCATAACGCCGCAAATCCATGTTTAAGTGTGCCAGTGCCGTCCACATAAACGCGGAACTATCCTGTTGATCTTGTAGCGCCCTTTGGTACTTCAAAAACTCGGAGGCTGTTATGTTCGATATCCAGTGAGGGTATGTAGCCTCGTGCTTGCGTATTACTTCTTCACCGAGCTTTTCCACCTGATCCAACTGCTTCAGTTTTTCCTGACGTCTAGAGACTCGGGTACGTGCCGATGATTCTAAACTCGCGTTTTCTTCCTGAACAAATGTTTCCCATGCTTTTGATAAAATGCCAAAAAATAGGGTGTTCAGATCATCCTCCTGGTTGTCAACCCATTGCAAAAAGGCGACATCCTCCATTCCAACTAGAGCCTCAAACCCACCCGAAAGTCGTTGCTGCAGAGGAGCTGCTGCTTGGCTTAGGATGGCGGACATTTCTATCGGCTTTTGTACTAGCATGATCCTAAAGAGACCAGCCGCGGCCAGGCGTAGAGCTTCATTGTTGTCGACCAACTTCGTGTAGAGTAGGTAACAAAGCAGCTGTAGGTGATCCGATTGAGTTTCTCCGGAAAGAAGTACTACTTGCCAATACGACAGGCGCTTTAGGAAGGACAGTGCTTCCGTACCCTCGACTTCTGATAATCCAAATAATACCACACGGAATATCGTGGAGCGGATTGTTGCTATTGCTTGGCTGCAGAGTCTGATACTCTTCATACGCGACACTTCAGGGCGTTGAAGGTATTCTAAAACTGTTCCCGCGAATTCGAGAGTAGCACTGGCGCCATCAACGAACCAACCTTCATACACTGCTTCTCCTAAATGCGTGGCGAAGCGCCCCAGATTAGTGAGGACGCGGGGCTCAGACAGTAACTCGACCCTTGAGAATATAGCATCTTGGAGCGTAGATAGAAGAGTCCGCAGCACCCAGGAGTTGAAGTACGCCTGGTGTTCGGGAAATCCAGGTGGCGTTTTTAGGTAAAGCCCGAGGCCAGAGAAGTCCTTCCTTTCTAGCAGCTGTTCTGAGAATATAGAAAGAGCTAAGTTAAGGATGCCCGTTATTAAAGGATGATCAGTTGTGCCTTTGCTGTCGATTTTCACAGGCGAGAAAGCACGACGTATGCGGGTAGAGGACGGCGTGTATTTCCCTCGATCAGAGGAAACCAAGATGAAAGATGACCCACGCCCTAGTGATCCACCACTATTATCATCATGGTTTCCAGGTTGTTCAACTGTTGTTGTTCGTAATTCAGATTCCCTTCGTGAGCGTGGGCGAATAACGAGATTGTGGTCATCAAACACGAGTCTGCCCATACGAGATTGAGAGCTCAATTCTACATTGGGACTTACAGCATCAGAGCCGATAACAACGGGGAAGATCGTGGAAACTAGGCTCTGGACGTAATCAGGTCGTGTTGCGAATTCGCGGAAGCTTTGTGACTTTATCTGCGCCACAGCAAGAAATTCAATAACGGCGCCTAAAAGTGACACCATTTCACTTGCTGTACTGACTAGTGTCGAGCATGACATAGGCGGCTTGGTGAGTTGCTCTAAGCGATCCGGGTGGGCACCGAGATCCTGTTCATTCATTGCTGAAGATTCGTCCGCGAATACTGCTTTTTTCAATCCACACTGCAGCATGTCGGAAATAACAGGAAGCATTTCAGGATAGTTAACCTGCGGTTCGCCGTTGGAGCAGAAAAGCTGGGCGAGAGAAAATCGATCGAGTGGGTTATCAATACTCATCTTGCCAATGTCAACACCAAAAAGTATGGCAAAGCAAATAGGCCACATAACTGGGACACTCCACCATTTCTTCAGATAGTGTCGCATTATGACATAACCCCCAGTTTTTTCGCTGAATTTCTTGCTGTAGCTGCCGCCATGTACAACTATCAAACGTGCCAAGATCTTCGTAGCCAGAACGACAACCTCAGGTTCGTCCTCACACATGAGGTACAGAAGCCACTATACGATGGTTAGCATACCTTGCCAACGGTTGGTATTTAGTCTGCGAACCTTGTTTGTAACAGCCCTGGCAAACCTCTTTATTGGGCCGAGATCGTGCGCATTACAAAGAAGAGAACAGTACATTCGCAGCATCTCTGTCGCTATCGTAATGCTTGAAACGTACTTCTTGTCGGAACTAGGGGTGGGTTGCCTTAGAACCGTATTAAACCGTAGGCTCTTCTTTTTCTGTAGCCTACTTGGCTCCTTTGGCTTATGGATCCCGTAGGTGATGAAGAGAGCCAAAGAACGGAGTAAGTCTGCTGATAAGCAGCCCTCCATCAACGACCCAAAAGCCGAAGTAAAAAGGCGTAGTCCTTCCAGCGTAAACTCTTCACCCTTGAGGGCCTCAAGCAGTTTTTTGTTAACACCTGTTTTGACTTAGTAAAGTGTAAAGAAGGTACTGGAACTACTGCGTTACTAGGAATGGCTTACGCATGCGGGCGAGGCGCTTTGCATTGAAGCGACGGAACTTGCTCTCGCTGGCGAATATGCAAAATTGGGAATAATACAACTCAATGAGAGGCATCTCGCCATATCTCCATACTTCCAGGTCCACAAGTAAGACTCTATAAGCTAGTGGATTCGTGATAATGGAGCGATTTGGCTGTTCGAAGTCATAGCCGACGAACCCGAGAGTCAAACGAAGTACTTCGAAAGCTAATGCAGATCTCTCTTCGTATGTCGAACAGACATTGGAGGTCTTCGAGCCCGTGGTAGAGCCAGTCGCTGGTATTGCTAGCTTCTCACGCAACAGTGCTGCAAGAATTCCGTACCCATTCTCTTTCTCCATTGCTTCGCTATTTCGCCAATTATCTTGCACAGCCTCATACAGCGCTTCGACGGCCAAAAGTGTAGATTCAGCGGTGCCGGCCGCATGGACCAAGCTCAAATGTATCGCCGCACATCCTCCAATGCGCCAGCTCGCGTCATCCAGGGATTGAGGTACTGAGACCACAGGATCGCCCGTCAAGACACCAATACCATGAGTTTGAGTCAAAGCATCGTTGATTGCTGGAGTAGCACCATTGACCGCGACAGGATTCCCTCCAGATTTTGTGAGCTGATGCAGGTTTTTGGCTGCTTGTTTTGAGAGAAACTTAACGAGCCGAGACTCATCAATATTGTTACTATCGTCATCATCTAGAATTGATAGTGGGGAGACGTTGACTGCTATTGACCCCTCGCGGACAAGAGTGCTTGCTTTGCGCCGGATAGCAGTAACAATATCTGATGACTCCTCTTTACCAGGATGCAGATGCTCGTTACGCAGGTTCAAGGCCGCGGAAGCTTTATACGTCTGGAAAGAGCCTAGGCAGTCCTGAAAGTTACCGTAATAACGTGGACCCAGATTATAAAAGACGGCGATCATGTCGTCACTGTATGCATCTTCGAAGAGAATCGCGTTAGCTAGGGACCATCGAGATGTAGAGACACCCTTCCCAAGCCTCATTGCTAGATCCTGAGGAGTTCCAAAAAACGCTTGAACTCGTGGTGGCCGGTTCAGAGCACTGGCAGCCGGCATACATGGGTACTCGATCCTTAGTTGCTCAACAAATTCACCATCTATGAATAATGAAGCGCGGGAATATGACGGCGGTCTGGGTTTCTTGTGAACCACGCAGATATGGTACCATCGATTAGGCTCAAAGGCTATTGACTTGAATCGTACACTAGGGCGAGTTCCTTTGATCGAGGTCTGTAATATCAAGTTGCGAGTGTCCTTTTCAAGGTACGCGAGTAAGAAGCAAGTTTGACTAGCGTCAAAGGCTCCAAAAATCGTTGTGTGAGTGCTCGAATCAAACTGGTCAAAGCGTGCCCAAACAGCCAATGTATAACCGGAAGAAGTTGTAGGTGGGAATGAGCGACCCATAGTAGAAAGCTCTAGTGAACAATATCCATGCAGTGATAAATCGAACTGGATCGAGGGAGGTTCCTTGGAGTGCTTCAAGATACTAACGAGAAACCGAAGGACCTTGGGACAATCATGGGCTTTGCGGTATAGAGCAGCCGCATCATTCAGGTTACTTATACCCTGGGTACAGAGTAGTTTTGCCAGTTCCTGATAAAGTATTCTCTCGGGCTCCGGACGGTCATCGTTAAATAGAAGCGGAAGAATCAGTGTTAGGATGCCAGTAGAATGTAATGTTGTGATGTTCCTCCGAGACTGTGAGGCGAGCTGGACTAGACATGCCGGCACGGCTAGTCTCTGGACTCTGTGTTCGGATACAGAGACAGACGATTGAGTCAACCATACCCGAACAAATGGGCCCAGAAGTTCTGGTACTTCAACTGTTTCTGATTTTCCTACGCATCGATCCACTTCTTCTCTAACACCATCTGAGGATAGCTCATCGGCGGTTTGAAATTTAGTACTCAGGGTTGTGAATATACTGGCAACTGTTTCCTGGCAAAGAGCTGCTGCTAAGATCCCACCGTAGAATTGCTCCGTATCAGCTTGGATGGAGTCTACTTTCCTGACCAGAGTGGTGAAGGTCTCTTCCAGCGCCGCTTCCCCTCCACCGGGGATCCGATTTGCGAAATACCGTTTGTTTCCGAAGTGTTCCCTCAAACCCTCGGCTAAAACTGCCAATATATCCTTGTAAAGGGACAATAGAACCTTCCTCTCATCCTTGAATGAAGCTTGTGAGCCGTAGCATTGTGAGACCTTTCGGAGGAGGTCCAACAGGGCCTGGAAACCATGCAGATGTCGGAAGGTCTCCTTAGATTCTGTTGGCCGATCACTATCGATGAATGTGTGACGAAGGCGAAGCAGACATTCGGTCGCAGCGAGAGCAATCTGAGACGTTATTGTCTCGACGTTGGAGATGGCTTTCAGCTGGTCAATGACGGGACTTAATTCGGTCGCAGCCGGCCGTTGGGTTGACGAGGACGGGGACCGCGAGAGGACAGATGTGGACCGGTTCATTGCGCAGCTGAATCTTATCCCCGACTACCTATCCGATGGCCACTGACCATCAGACACCATGAACCAGCACTTCGCGTAAGGATGAGGGCGGTCTGCATTGGTATGCGTTGTGGTGACTTAGTGAATGTAACCCACGCACTTTCCTAACATGGCACGGCCGTAACGGGAGGAGGGGAACGGAAGGGAGAGCTGACGAGTCAGAAGATCAACAATTGCAGAGCTATCTGAATTGGGAAGAGAGTGATTATATCAGGCTAACCATGAGGAATGAAGGTTCTTCTGGTGCAGCTAGGAGCTATGGGTGAATATTACCTCCACACCCTCAGGATTATCCTGAATGTGATAAGACAGTCCTCTGCCAACGTCACTGGAGGCTGTGCCGTTAGGCGGGGGCACATCGGAGCATGGGTGTAATTTCCAGCCTCTCAGACTAACTTGGCTATCAGGTGACGGAAGCTGCCATACCTCCGACGGTCGGCCACCGTCATTGGTTCAGAGGCAGTATCGATAAGAAGGACCTGTCTTATCTCAACAAAAGCCCGACCGCCCGTATTGTACGGACAGGTAATGCATTATTGGTCCCTAGGCATTCCCGTACGATCGTCGACCTTTGTCAAGTCAGCCGAACAGTCGAAGATGGGCGTGCTACCATGGCACGCGACTTGGGTTACCCGGGTAGTGTCGTTGGTGGTGGCGACCAGTCATAGAACCTAACATGCCCAACGACCTACCTCCGCAGTACTTGGTCTCAGGAACCTAGAGGTCAGGTACAGTGTGTACCTGCAGTATAGGTAGCTACAAGTACAAACAGGATTTCGGAATATCACGGACAGTTAAACCTACTCTTCATCACCCTGGGCCATATTCAATCGCTCTTGGGAATACACGTGTAATATTTGCGGGTTAACAAACATAAACCAATTAATCTAGGTAGTTAGGTAGTTACCTTAAGTGGTCGTTGAGTCACCACTCAAGCTATCCTTGGAATAACTCTCAAACATACTTGCAGAATACAGGGTGCAGACTCCACTCATTCGCCTCATTTTCTGGGAGATAGCACACCATTGTCTGTCGGAGGGTCTTGGTGTTGCCCCGATGGCGTACATCCGTGGATCATAGGAGTTATTTACCGACCAGGGCTCTGGTACGCATCACTCCGATAAGTCCCTTTTTGAGGGATCAAAGTTTCCCTTACCGCCATACCCCAGGTCTTGCGGCCGCGCTAATCGGGATGGATCGACGCGCGGCACCTCCTCATCAAGTCAAGCTGTGTCATTCGCCGTAAATTACCGTATCCCGGTTGCATCATCCTCCGCTGCCCTTGCCTGCTTGGGGGGATCAACCTAATCAGTCATCTTACGCCTGATCCCCCATCCTTCTTCAACTCCCCATCTTCTTCCCTCAACTCCTCTTCATCTCTCTTCTCTCCTTCCATCCATCCCCATCCCTACTGTTGTATTCTTCCTATTAGAACCATCTCTTTCTTTTTTGTGTGCTTTACTGTAGACTTCGCCCCTGTTGCCCATCATGAAAGGCATCCTCGGCCTTTCCCTTCTCCCGTTGCTGGCAGCGGCTTCCCCCGTTGCCGTTGACTCAATCCACAACGGAGTAGCCCCCATTCTCTCGGCTTCAAATGCCAAAGAAGTCCCAGACTCCTACATCGTCGTTTTCAAGAAGCATGTCAATTCTGAGACAGCTCTTGCTCATCACAGCTGGGTGCAGGACATCCACGACTCCATGACGGGACGGTCCGACTTGAAGAAGCGGTCACTCTTTGGCTTTGGTGACGAGCTCTACCTTGGCCTCAAGAACACTTTCGATATTGCTGGGTCCCTGGTCGGCTACTCTGGGCATTTCCACGAGGATGTGATCGAGCAGGTCCGGAGACATCCTGATGTGAGTTCCACCTACTGTCTATCCTGTAGTCCAAACCTTCCTTCAAAGAGCTCTCAAGCTAACTAAGTTTTTAGGTTGAGTACATCGAGAAAGACTCCGAGGTCCACACCATGGAAGAGGCCGTCGAGAAGAACGCTCCCTGGGGCCTGGCTCGTATCTCTCATCGAGACAGCCTCTCCTTTGGCACCTTCAACAAATACCTCTATACCTCGGATGGCGGTGAGGGTGTTGATGCTTATACTATTGATACTGGTATCAACGTTGATCATGCCGATTTCGAGGGTCGTGCGCAATGGGGAAAGACCATCCCTACCAATGATGAAGATGCGGATGGCAACGGACACGGAACTCACTGCTCCGGAACCATCGCGGGTAAGAAGTACGGTGTTTCCAAGAAGGCCAACCTCTATGCCGTCAAGGTACTGAGATCCAGCGGCTCTGGCACCATGTCCGACGTGGTCCAAGGTGTCGAGTGGGCCGTTCAGTCCCATCTCAAGAAAGCCAAGGATGCCAAAGACGGCAAGGCCAAGGGATTCAAGGGTAGCGTTGCCAACATGAGTCTTGGTGGTGGCAAGTCCAAGGCCCTTGAGGACGCCGTCAATGCCGGTGTTGATGCAGGTGTTCATTTCGCCGTAGCTGCTGGTAACGACAACGCCGATGCCTGCAACTACTCCCCTGCCGCCGCTGAGAATGCCGTAACCGTCGGTGCTTCCACACTCCAGGATGAGCGTGCTTACTTCTCCAACTACGGAAAGTGCACTGACATCTTTGCTCCTGGTCTTAACATCCTTTCCACCTGGATTGGCAGCAAGCACGCTGTCAATACCATCTCCGGAACTTCTATGGCCTCTCCTCACATCGCTGGTCTGCTGGCCTACTTCGTCTCTCTTCAGCCCTCTCAGGACTCTGCATTCGCTGTTGACGAGCTCACCCCTGCCAAGCTCAAGAAGGATATCATCACTATCGCCACCCAGGGTGCCCTTACTGATATCCCCTCTGACACCCCCAACGTAAGTCTTACTGTTCAAATTCTGTTATCTTGAAGAGAGAAAGTGCTAACTTGCCCCTCTTAGCTCCTCGCCTGGAACGGTGGCGGTGCCTCTAACTACACTGAGATCGTTGCCCATGGCGGCTACAAGGCTGGCAGCCAGAACATCAAGGATCGCTTTGACGGACTTGTCAACAAGGCCGAGAAGTTGCTCGCTGAGGAGCTCGGCGCCATCTACAGCGAGATCCAAGATGCTGTGGTTGCATAGATCTTAGACAAGTAACTTTTAGAAACGCAACTAGTTTCGTTTATGGTAGGGTATGGGAATTGGTTAACCGAACACTGGCGCTGGTATTTTTTGCTGCTTTCTTGATCTTATGGAGAAGCTGATGCATTGACTGCATCGGGGTACATTATCCTGACATGGTTTACCTGTTCTTTCATTTTTATCGTAGTACATGTCCACAACGACGTTTTAACATCCTATCTAGAGATATCTGCTTGCTTTTAAGAGACTGGCTATCAATGTACGATTTGTCTACCGGATGATTGTAGCTTGCTTTGACAACTGTCAACGTATCTTATCCCAGCCCTGCCCATTGCCATCTAGCCATCCCAAGTGACAACATGTAGGGAACCGGTGAAGCTCATAGTGGCCAAGAGTCATGATTCCTATTGCAGCTGGCATCTCGGCTTACGTCCGAATGCTTATCGGACAGTCACAGAACTCTGGTCCGATGAATTGACACCTCCATCGATATGTACCAATAGACCTACCTTAAAAAACCCTTTCTCTATACCATAATCTCACAGCTCAGCGTTCGACCCCAGGTTACAACTTAAATCTACTATCGTTCCTGCCTGTTTACCGACTTGCGTTGGTATAGGCATTTTCCGGAATATTGTGCTATGACAGCAAATACCACTTTTCACAACCTATAGAAAGAATATAGACAGATCATTGATTGAATGCTATGTAGATATGCTCTGGTCCCAGAAATGCTAAAATGTGCGAAACACTGCCGACCGAGTCTCCCTGCGCCCATGTTATGCCTTGTGAAAACGCCTGTAAGTCCCTACGCCAGAATACAAAAAAAAAGATGCCAAAGGGATATTGTAAAAAAGAGCAGATGAGGTGAATGATACCCTTTCACCAGCAGAAGCTATACCAAGCCCCCTGGCAAGGATCAAGCCCGCTTCTCTTCCTCTTCCTCTTCGTCATCGCTGCCAATATCATGATCATCAACGTCTAGATCCTCGTCTGAGTCACTGCCACCAAACACATCGTCATCCGCATCACTCTCCGCCCAGAAATCCGAGTCGTCTTTTTCCACGAATTTCACGGCTGTGGTCTGTTGTTGGGTGGGCATGACGAATCCATTTGGGATGTCTTGTTTCGACGCTTCGACATTGTTCCGAACTATCGACTTGTATTTCTCGGGGTTGGTCCGTAGCGTCACGCCGGCGTCCACGTTGGCCGGTGACGATACTTCTGCGTCATCTAGGAGCGAGAGTATGGATATGAGGACGGACTCGACGCGCTGGGCCGGGGACCATCTTTCTGAGGCTAGCTCGCCGGACATTTCGTCTTCGCCCGGTGCATGGAGTATCGAGATACAGAGCTTGCCGTCTGGGTAGATGTTGGGGTGGTATAGAGGGCGGCGGAAACGGAATTCTGTTGATTGATTCCAGATGGTCAGTTTCCATACTATTCTGTGGGATAGAGGGAGAGGGACTTGGTGCTTACCAGGAGGCGAAAAGGGATAGTTCTGGGGGAATTTCATCGACGCCTTGAAATAACCACCGTAGTACAAGGAATCGGGGTTCAGGACGATTAACCCGATGGTCCATCTGAATATATCCTCGTCCTCGAGCTGGTATCCGTCGTCAGCCAAGAAACGTTTCCAAGATAGTGCAGAGTAACACGTGGTGTGGTGTCGGACTTACGTCGATGTTGACCCATGGCTCTTTAGCGAGGGTCTTGTATTCGTTCATCAAGATACGTTCCGCCATGGTGACAGCCAAAAGGGAGGAAGGACGAGATTGACGTAGAAGTTCACTTTATGGGTTGAGAATCTAAGAATGACGAAAGTTGTCGCGAAGAGTATGCAGTCAGACGAGAAGATCGTCAACTGAGGCGATAAGATTTCCACCCTCTCGCCGTGGCAATCCCCACCGGAAAGTTCCGGGGTGGCGCTTATGGAACAATTTGAGACTTCTTGTGGGTTCTTGTACCCGCTCAGGGGAGGAAGGTAAAAAAGTCAAAAAAGGGAAAATTGGTCAATTTCCTCACTGGTGCTGTTTATAATCGCATTACTAACTCCAGTGTTGTTGTTGGTGAATTTCTATTTTACTTCTTCCACTTTGAAACCTGAGATGTCTCCACTTTTTAATTTCCTAATAGAGTAGCATTTCCATCAGCTTCGTGTTCTACCGTGGTAGTATTGTATAGTTTAAGTCGGAGTAGAATTGCGTTCCTGGATGCTTCATTGTTTGATTTTCTAACATTCCATTGGTATACATGATCACATCAGCCGAGAGGAGAAGGTGGAGAGACAGTCCCTCAGATGGGGTATAACTCTCTGATCGGTATGAGGCTTACGTAGTAGCCTCACTAGATAGTATCTAGATACAGACTGAGGACGGAGTACAGTAGTAGTCTAGTCTTCCGCTTATCTCGGCGGCAGAGATACGAATTTACCCAATCTGGCTATCGGGGAGCCAATTTTTTTTTTTTTTTTTTTTTTTGAGTCAGAGCTCTTGAAAAAGAGGTTACATTGGCTATCAAGTGACTCACTAAAAGTAACTTATCCCTGCCGACGCTAGGACTGTGCGTGATTGCTGATGACACTGAAGAACTATATGACGAATTCTATAGGGTAGAATGGTCTCCTGTACTCCATATCCAGTCCGTAGCTTGGCATGCCACGGATAAGGTCACTCAAGATCGGTGTGACTGAAGGACTGGTGTACATGTATCTACTATACTTGTATGTGTAGGTAAGTACTGAAGGTATGCAGCAGAACCTATCAATTGCAGAGATTTCTCATTGGATGTGAGGTACATCAATCACGAGGGAAGGAATAGCTTCATATTACTTGAGTTATATACGGCAATTGACGATTTCACCTTGAAAAGAATTGGGGGGATTTGACATCGGCTATATCATAGGGACCTGTCCAATGAGGTGGTTCCTGTCATCTGCAACCATCAGATAATTTTTTTGCCATAGTAGCAATCGATCGTATTGACTGCAACAAGCTAGACAGACAAACTTTGTCGAGTCACCGCCAATGAGCGGAGAATGTCTCCCTCCTTAGATCGTTGATTTTCGTTTCTGTCATAAAGTGACTCCTTTCTCGAGACGGAGAAGATGAGACAATTAGCATTAATAAACCGTCGGTCTGGATTCTGGATCCCTCCTTCACGCCAGGCGGTGGGGAAAATCAACTAGCACTAGTAGTTCTCAGCTAGCAGCAAAATTCCACTTAACGTGAACTGCTTGTCCCACATATTCTCCCAACTGCTCTCTTGGCTACTCTACCCTTCCGTCATCCCGTCATCTTCTCTTCTTCTTTTCCTTTCCTGATGAGCTTGGTTTTTCTCCTCGCCGATTCTCCTCCTCAGTCCATTGTTATCTACTGAATCGGGAGGATACCTCGGTGCCCTTCCTCTTTACCACAAATTCGCCCTTGATATTCTTTTCTTACGTTCGCTTGTTACCCGATTGCCATGCTAGGTTTGCCTTGCAGTACAATTTCCACAGACTGCCAGTAACGTGAGTTGCTGCTCTATAACTATCGCTCCGTCGCCCTCCCCACGCGGGTCTCTGCCTCCAGGACCTAGAAGTGAGGCGGATGATCTATCAGAGCTTTGAACCTTATTGTTATTCTGTATCCGTTTGTCAGAAATGACACCGGAATGTCATGGCCCGATTTGGGCCATCGATGACGTTTCCCGTTGCTTCCAACGCAAGTACGATCTACATCCTCCCCCTTCAACCATGATCGAAATAAATCGCCTACTAACAGCTAATCAATTGTAGTTATCTGCAAGTGATTTTTCCACTGACGGTTTGTGGGCTGTCACTCTTATTTATCGTGCTTTGCGTTTCCTACCGTTATGTCGTGTCTCGGAGAGGTGTTTCGTACAAGATTCTAGTGGATTATGCTACGGAAAATGGTACTCAAGCAGCTGAGGACCAAGGAGAGGAGACCGATCGGATGTTGTCTAAGGCGGCCGAAGAGGAATTGTTACAATTCGAAGTCGACCGTCCTCGAGGTGAAATCACTTTTATAACGTTAGAGGTAGTTGCGCTCCTGGGCGAAGTGGCCGTCTTCATCGCCATCTTGTGCACAAACACCTGGGGCGACCATGGCACACTCGCCGCTGTGGCCAAGCTCGTTTCATGGAGCTATATACTATTCTTGACATTGGTTCGCTTGCTTCTCTCCACTTTGGATCTACATTTGCTTCTCAGGCTGTGGAATCATACCGCTTTTCTATACGGGCTGCAGTGGCTGTTCAATATCCTTGTGTTCCGGTCCGCCGTCATCCACCCCGTCTCAAGGCGTGCCACAATCTTTAGCGCGATCGAGTTCTCCTTATCTACTCTCCTCCTTCTGATTGCACTCACCACGCGCAGAGGAAACAAGGCAGTCTTAGTTCCACATGAGGATGGTATCCAGCCGGCGAGGCATCCAACTGCTAGCTTGCTCTCCTTAGTGACCTTTTCCTGGCTGGATCCTCTTATTTTGAAGGGATATAGACAAGCGCTAGAGCTGGATGACGTCTGGAATTTAACTTCATCACAAAAGGCTGCAACAGTTTTAGAAGATTTTCGCCGGAGACAGTATAAGGGTTCGTTGGTATGGAAACTTGGACGTTATTTCTGGCCTACTATTTTGTCACAAGGTGCATGGACGATATTTTCGGGCCTTTTCACGTACTTACCTACTATTCTGCTCAAAGCCCTTTTGGAATATGTGGAAGAGCCAAGGTCAACGACTGCGAATGCCGCCTGGCTCTATGCTATCTTATTATTCTGCTCTGGAGCCATCCAAGGTATTGCGGATGGCCAAGCTCTCTGGATGGGGCGCAAGCTGGGCGTGAAACTCCGCGCTATCATCATTGGCGAGATCTACGCCAAAGCCCTCAGGCGAAAGGCCGGTCCCTTTACTGATTCTGGTAAAAAGAAGGCCGAAGAAGTGCCTGCTGGCAGCAAGAAGAAGAGGACTTTCACCTTCGGTCGAAAGAAGAAGAAGGCCGTAACAGACCCCGAGACAGATACTCAAAATGCGAAGGAATCCGAAGAAAATGAGGACGCCCACTCAGCTAACACAGGCAATATCATCAACTTAATGGCTATTGATTCCTTCAAGGTTAGCGAGGTAGGTGCCTATCTTCATTTTCTGTGGGCTAGCGTGCCGGTGCAGATTATTATCGCGGTCACGCTCTTGTATCGTCTTCTGGGATTCAGCTCATTCGCCGGCATTGTCATAATGGTCTTCATGTTACCGGTAAATCTTTTCATTGCCAAGCAATTTACGAAGGTCCAGAACCAGATTCTAGCCTCCACCGACTCTCGTATACACGCTACGAATGAGATCCTGCAGAACATTAGGATTATCAAGTATTTCGCGTGGGAGCAACGGTTCGAAGATACCGTAAACGAGAAACGCAAGGCGGAGCTAAAAGCATTGCGCTACCGCTACATTATCTGGTCCACGGCAGCCACCGTCTGGTATGGTACACCGCTTCTTATCACTTTCTGTTCATTCTTCCTATACACCGTTGTCGAGCAGAAGAAATTGATACCGTCAATTGCCTTCCCGGCCCTGTCAATGTTCTCGTTGCTTCGAATTCCGTTGGATCAGCTTGCCGATATGGTGGCTCACGTCCAGGAATCGAAGGTTTCCTTGGATCGTGTGGATAAGTTCCTCAACGAGGAGGAAACTCAGAAGTACACCCAATTGGAAGCGAGCGATACTGTTGGACAACCCCCTAGGATTGCATTGGACAATGCCACCCTTACTTGGGGAAGTGCAAAAGGACAGTATAAGGATGACCCGCAGAGTGGAACTTCTGATGCTTTCCGTTTGATCAACATCGACGTGTCTTTCCGCACTGGCAAGCTGAATCTTATTACTGGCCCGACCGGCTCCGGAAAGACATCCCTCCTGATGGCGCTTTTGGGAGAAATGAAACTCTTGGAAGGTAGCGTTCATTTACCCGGCGGTACTGTTAGCAGGACAGAACTCCCAGTCGACCCTCAAACTGGCCTTATGGAGAGTGTTGCATATTGTGCGCAGGAAGCGTGGCTCGTCAACGATACCGTTAAGGGAAACATTGTCTTTGCCTCTCCTTTCGACCAATGCCGCTACAATGCTGTGATCAAGGCATGCGCCCTGGAACGAGACTTCGCCATCCTCGACGCCGGCGATCAAACCCTCGTAGGAGAGAAGGGTATCAGTTTATCGGGAGGACAGAAGCAAAGAATATCTCTTGCTCGTGCCATCTACAGCAAGGCTCGCCACCTCTTGTTGGACGATTGTCTGAGTGCTGTTGACTCTCACACAGCCAAGCACATTTTCCGAGAGGCTCTCCTAGGACCTTTGATGTTCGACAGAACCTGTGTACTTGTTACCCACAATGTTGCCCTGGCTGTCCCTCAAGCCGAGCATGTCGTGGTCCTCGACAACGGTAAAATTGCCGCCCAAGGACATCCAGATACGGTAGCAGCTTCGGGAGCGCTGGGCGAGGAACTTGTCAAATCGCGACCCACATCTAGGGCAAGCTCTCAGCGACCGTCTCGCATACCGACCGATTTGGTAGACCACCATGAGGAAAATTCGCACGCTACTAACGGCGCAGCAACCAAGGGCTCGGCTGCAAAAGGTCAGAAAGAAGAGGATGCACGACCTAAGCTGGTGGAATCAAAAGCCACTGGCAGTATCAAGTGGTCAACCATCAAAATGTACCTTCTATCTATGGGTTCGTGGTACTACTGGACTGGCGCTGTGCTGATCTTCTGTTTACAACAACTGGGGTCGGTGTCAACGAATATCTGGATCAGGCAGTGGGCAAATACGTATCACACCGAGGCGATCGGAACCGATGACGCTGGCAACTATGCTGCTGTAACGAGTTTCAAATCCCCGTCATTCAATGTCGGCGGTGTGCCGCGGACCTCTTCTTCACACGCACCTCAGTTTGGCTTGCGGGCTGCCACAGGGACGTACGGTGATGTTAATGTTAGCTATTATCTTGGTGTATACGCACTCCTTGCGCTTGGTTATATTATAATCTCATTGGTCAGAGAGGGTGTCCTGTTCTGGGGCTCCTTGCACGCATCTAATACGATACATAAGCGTCTGTTGAAAGCTGTGTTGCATGCTAAGTTCAAGTTTTTCGACTCGACACCTCTCGGCCAGTTAATGAACAGGTTCTCTAAGGACGTTGAAGCTGTCGACCAAGAAGTTGCCCCCGTTGCAATTGGTATGCTCCATTGCCTTGCTACGGTACTCATGATTGTGGCTCTTATATCCGTGATTATGCCCGGATTCCTGATTGCGGGAGTCTTTATCACGTTGATCTACTTCGCCCTGGGGGCTGTGTACTTGAACTCCTCTCGTGATCTTAAGCGATTGGAGTCTGTACAGCGAAGTCCTTTGTATCAGCAGTTCGGCGAGACGCTGAACGGTATTGTCACTATCCGTGCCTACGGCGACGGCCCTAGATTCCTGGTGGACAATCATCGACGCATCAATGACTATAATCGGCCGCACATTTACCTTTGGGCTACTAATCGTTGGCTTGCCCTTCGTGTAGATATTGCTGGCGCCTTAGTTTCTTTCTTCACTGCCGTCTTCGTTCTACTAAGCATCGGCAAGATCGACGCAGGTGCTGCTGGTCTTGCATTGACATACGCAGTCACATTCACGGAGAACGTTCTCTGGCTAGTCCGCCTCTACTCTGAGGTTCAACAAAGCATGAACTCGGTTGAACGAGTGAAAGAGTATCTCGAGGTGGAGCAGGAAGCGGCAGCGGTTATTTCCGAGTCGAGGCCGCCAGCCCACTGGCCTAGTGGCGGAGCGGTTGAGTTCAGCAACTACACCACTCGGTACAGACCAGACCTCGATCCTGTTCTTCGTAATGTGTCCTTCGCTGTACAGCCCGGTGAAAAGGTTGGAATCGTGGGCCGCACCGGCGCTGGTAAAAGTTCTCTAGCGCTTGCGCTTTTCCGCGGACTGGAAGCAGAAAAGGGACGCATAGTCATCGACGACGTGGATATCGCTACCATTGGGCTCCGGGACCTACGCGAGTCTATCACGATAGTGCCTCAAGATCCTACTCTTTTCACAGGAACCATCCGGAGTAACCTTGATCCATTCGATCTGTTTACAGATGAGCAGATCTTCACTGCACTTCGTCGGGTTCATCTGATCGGCTCTGGGACATCGGGTACAGCGACTCCTATGACGGGCAGCATGGACCCCAGTGCAATGCCGAATGGGGCCAATGGCACCGTTGTTCTTGACAACAAGAACATATTCCTTAGCCTTGATGCTCCTGTTTCGGAATCCGGTTCCAATCTGTCCCAAGGTCAGAGACAACTCATGTGCCTTGCCCGTGCTCTTCTCAAGAACCCTAAGGTTCTGATGATGGACGAGGCTACAGCTTCCATTGACTACAACACCGACGCCAAAATCCAGGAGACGCTCCGCGAGCTTCGAGACAGCACTATTATCACGATTGCGCATCGCTTGCAAACTATCATCGACTATGACAAGGTGCTGGTGCTAGACCACGGCCGGGTGGTCGAGTATGATCATCCGTGGACCCTGATCAACCAAGATGATGGTGTTTTCCGAAGCATGTGTGACAACAGTGGTAATATGGAGGCTCTACTGGACGGAGCCAAGAAGGCCTGGGAACATAAACGCCTTGTGGATGATTCATAGACCTACATATAGTTCTTTTCCCCATATTTATTTCTCCTCTTTTTCTATCGTCAAATGTAGCGAAGATTAAAAGTTCGTGGGCTCGGGATATGATTATGTATTGGTATTGTTTGTTGGGCGTATAAAGGTTTCTAGTATCGTCGAGTTAATATTATCATTATTTTCGAGCTGCTTCGCGGTATTCGAATCCTGATATCGGGTGGTGTGAATGATGGCGAACCATTAGACTTGAGTCTTCCTCTGCTGAGTAAATCATGAGTCAAACATCGTGTCGTCGAGCATAAAAAAACTCTGTAGGGCTAAAGCAGAAATCTCGGATGTTGCCATCAGAAGATAGTAAGGCCTTGGAGTCTTGGCTGTTGTAGAGCCCTAACTTCGTGTCAGTCAGTGCCATGTCTTCAATTTTATAGTTTTCATCGCGTTCAGGGCTCTCTATTACTATTATTCCTTTCTTATCCAACTCATATACCCAGTAGTACTAGTATTAGTAGCGTCGTAGTAGAAGTAGTGATTCATGATTCATGATGTGCTGCAGGGAAGGGTCGATAGCTCCACAAATATGGTGCCAGGCTAACCCAATCACGCCTAGTTTCCATCTACCTTAATTCCGATAGGATCCGCGTCTCCAAGATGTTGATCTACCAAGCGGTTTCCAGGACTAGAAGCTCCACAGAACATTTGATGATGGATTCGACTTGAGTACTCGGACATCTGCGGATATCGCGACTCCGCTACTATCCAACGGTTCAAACTTTGGAACTACCTAATCAATGATATCACAGGTGGCCATTGGCAGTCATCTTGACATAGGCTCCAGAGCTTAATGACCAGCGACGCCGCGTAAGTCCCGGGTCCCGGTCCAAGAAATATCCTTCCCCGTCTAGTGATGAAAGTTTGTTGTCCGAAGTCAATTCGTCTCGTGCATCGGAATTGAACGGTGGAACGAAATTCCACCAGGAATTGCCGGGATGTCGTGATGCAAAAAATGGCGATAAACTTCTCCGTCTCTTGGACGTGGGCACTTGGGTTTGCGCCCCCGAAATAGACCATTTCATCATAGCGTTACATTGATAGGTCGGAAGCCTAGATCTGCTTATGCTCGTTGAACTATAAGAGTAGCTTCTGGTATATGTTTCTAACGCTGGCTGCCCTGAACCCTAGAGCATTTTCGATTCGCATCTCGTCTCTCTCTTGACTCTTGGCCGTTCGTCCACTTACTGTATCCCTGTGCAACGAAAAATCCCTAGGAAATCACGATTATAATCTTAAGAACCATAAATATGCGCATTTTCTCTGCGTTGAGCAGCCTCCTCTTGGCTGGAGCTGCCGTTGCTCAGAGCTCCGACTGCTCGCCCAAGTCCTCTGATGTCCAGACCGTTCAGTTCGCCTGGGCTCTTCAGTCTCTGTCTGAGAGGTTCTGGACGGCTCAGTCTCTCAACCAGACCTTCCTCAGCAGTGCCCCCAACGCTTCCAACGCCAACTACGATGCAAACTTCAAGGGCATCACAAGAGAAAACCGTTTAGGTGTTCGTGCCGTGCAGCAGGTTGGCAATGACGTCCCTGGATTCAGCGCTCCTCGTTGCAACTTCAGCATCCCTGCGGCCCAGAACGCCCAGAGCTTCACCAAGAACGCTCTGAGGCTCGAGCAGACTGTCGCCGGCGCTTTGATCGGCCTGTCAGCCTACACCCAGGCTCCCGAGGTCTCGTTCCTCCTGGCCCGTCTGGCTGCCGAGCACAGCGCCCATGCCGCCTACATCGGCAACGAGCAGAACTCTACCTACTTCCCCTCGAACAGCAGCTCTCTGATCCCCGCCTACACGCCCGATCAGGTCCTCAGATCCGGAAACCAGACCGGCCAGTTGGGCACCTACCTCCAGAACTGCGTCTCCGCTCCCGCGGCCCCTTGTGGTCAGAAGGTCAACATTGGACCTCTGGTCGCTTCCTTCAACTCCACTGGAGGCGGTGCTGGAGGAGCTTCGAGCTCTGCAACTCCTTCTAGCTCGGCTGCCTCTGGGTCTGCGACTGCGACCACCACCGCTAGGCACAGGAAGTACTACTAAGTTTCGTGGTCTGCCTAGCACATTACCCCCCTCAAGCCAACAAGGACGCAACGTTCTGATAGAGATATACTCTGTAGGAGGATAATACCTGGATATGGTAAAGACACTGAGACTTATATCCGCAATTCGTGTACCAAGCGCTTCCAAGCGCTTCCTGTAATCCATTAATGTACCTCCCCAATAGGGGTTAATGTAATGTGACTAGTTTCAATATTGCCAACAATGATTCTTGTAAATTCCTCCTTCAGCTCCCCATTGTATGTATCCTGTCTTCCCATGGGATTATCAAGTCCCCTTGATGGTCAAGAGGGTGCTAGCTCATAACTAATGGCTTGTATATAAATAATATGCATTCACGTGAAGTACACTAGTTTGTGAGACCAAATTTTACCTATAGTATACAACGCTCGATAAGTATTGTAGAATACTCACGCACGCATTATTGAGATTGATAGATGCACCCGGGGCCAGTCGCCAGTCGCGAATCGTTGCAAGAGGCCTGATTTGCATTTATGCGTTTGAGGAGCAGTGTTAGTTCTACTATCCCTTGATACGATATTATGCAGATTTTGAGCTGTAGCAAAGTAAGCGCCAAAGACAAGCTCTCATGTATGCCCTGATATCTTCCTCAAGATTTTGCAAGGTACTTATTCGGAATGGATAAGCCAGCTTGGATATGACCCTTTGAAACCGTTAGTTGCGCCTTTCTGGACATTTCCACCGTCATGCTTTAATTTCCAAAACTTTTCTGGATTGCTGTGTCTATATCTTGGTAATAGATTTTGTTCTTTGGGCCGAGACTGGTGCTCCAACGAATCTCGTCAGCAATAGCCATATCAAAGTTCAATGACGATTATGATATCTGATCACCTTATGATATCTGATCACCAAATGTGCTTGAGGCTTGTACTGCACCCCTTTAGTGCGATACGTCAATACCCACCAGTAAATGCACCACACCCCACAGGGCTAGGCTAGGTTATCTCTTCATATTCGTATCGGATATTGAATGAAAATTCAGCCAACTAGTTGACATTCGTGGCAAGCGTTGCAGTAGGATCTAATGGTTTCGTACCGTCGCGGCCAATAATACCGGCTGATAGCGTGCCTTAATGTGATACGGTCAGCGAAATGTCTATGTAGCCGGTGGAGTTTAAGCTGTGGAGTAATAACTCTAAATTTGGTACTGAGTAGGAGCGGCGATCCTGAAACCGCCGATAAAGTTAACGGTGCTACAAATTGTTACAACAACAGAGGATGAGTGGTGCCAAAGCATGACATAGGCTTTCTGCGGCTTTGTGCTTCTCCTCTAATGACCCCTCAGGGCTAAGATTATGCTCTCTTTATTCAGGCATATATCCAAGGATGCAGCGTGCGGTAGAGTTCATGCCTTGAGCGCAGGAGGCAGGGTATTGTATAGGCTGCGGTTCTTGACTGAAACTTGGGCGGCATGCAAGCCTTTTTTTTGGGTGGTGGGGGCGGCATTGTACTGCCTGAGGGCATCTTCTTAAGTCATGGGCTTAAGTAAGGCACTTTGTGCTATGGTGTAGCTTTGCAAAACGAGTTAATCAAGCTTAGGATCTATGCCCTTGCATTGGGGCTCTGGGTTTTGGCCTCCTTCGGTTGGTTTGCTAGTTTGATCGATATCTAGACAACCTGTTTGGTACATTTTAGTGATGATATTTACTATTGAAGGCTGGCCATTGCACACTCCAAGAGTCTTTAATGACTCTACAGACACGAACGTCCGCTGGTGTCTGTGCCTTTCTCTTGGGTCGCTTTTGGAAAGCCTTCTGACTTTTCTTGCTTTGTTCATTCGCATAGTCGAATTTGTTCTTAGTGAGTATACCGTCTTTAAATGCGATCTGATTAAGCCCCCTCCTGTTTTGCTCAAACAAATATTCGGGTCTCGCGTGTAACGATGAACGCGCATAATATCTTGCGTGGCGTATCGAGAAAGAGATCCATAGTAGGGTTCTCTAAACAAGAACATTTCTTATATCTCTTCATCGGCCAATGGGTTGAGTACCACATGTTGTGGTTCTTGCAAGGGCGTAAGGGGGGTATTGTTAAGTCCGATGCTTGGATACCAGATTAGCTTGTTCTGGACACCATCTTTCCCTTATGTCTGTAGTTGAGGTAAGAGCCATATAGTGGATATTCCACCCCGGAGTTGATAGCATGCTATGTATATATTGTGTACGTCGCAGATTTAGATCGCTGCTAACTAGAATAGCATTGAGTTGTACCGCTAACTTTCCCACCATAGGATATCTGCCCAGGTTAGGTAGGGCATGTAACTCTCCACATTCATTGGCTCTGAAGGAGACTAGGTGTTACTATGTAAAGACTGTATAGCTGTTTTGGGGCCCAATTTATTAGGATGTGGCACTTGTATTCGGCTTTGGGGTAGTATACGGAGCAGTATAGTGTATTAGCTCAAATATCTTCATTTAGATGTGGATTTTGGTCCTGGATATGTAGTAAGAGAATGAATGAGGTATGCGAGGGGAGATAGATTGTTGATGTGGATGAGATTCTACAGGCTGGTATATGGATGAGTGATATTACTAGATCCATCCATGTATTAACTATTTATTTTGTCTTTTGAAAGATTCATTATTAGTTTCACTAGTATTTCTATACTATGAATATGAATTGCTGGTATAGACATTGTTCAATAGATATATAGTGAATTCAATTTCAATTGAACCCTAAGTCAACATGCATTGAATGTACAGGGCTAGACCCTGCTATCTAATTGCTAGATACATACAATAAGGAATTGTTGAAGAAGAAGGATAAATCTACGCGGCGCGCTGAAGATAGCTTCCGCGTCCAGGTCACGTGACCATAAGCACTGCGAAGGTGGAACCGAGTGTTATGCAGGCGTAGCCTATGACATTGAATCATGAATTAGGGCAAATTGCACTTCACTTAATGGTATTTTATTATTACAACTAAATACCAGGACTTTTAGATAGGAAATATTCTCTTACCAATGTAAAAATCATTATGTCACTCTTAGCCATGGTTTTCAACATTATCTTCCTGTGATGCTTTCACCAATGGAGTGCTCTTTAATACTGTAGAATGATGTATATTGGAAAGTTATTTTGTATACACTGTATTGATTTCGTAGAAAAGTACCACGCAGTTGGCTTGTTTTAGTTAATTCTTGCTTCTTAGATGTTGGGCTCGACGGTCTAGGCGATTGCTCCAAGAGGATAAAGTTCAAAAGTGCCTATTTCGAGATTATCTAATCTTTTGTCTGTTTTCGATTCTTATCTAGAGGCTGTGAATCGGCAATGCCACGGATATTCCTGTCTTATCAGCTACAAGAAGTTGTTTCCGTTGTGTAGCTGTTGTATCTGTGGTCTCTTTTGGGAGAATGCACTCGGGATGGTTCCTGATAGAGTAGCTCCACTGGTCTGTCGTCATGGATAGATAAGATGGGTCAGAGTGGGAAAAGAATTGGAAGCACTACAGAAGCTCCGCAGTGATGTCAGATATTCACTGAGTAAATCAGTTCAAATCGTGTCAATTGGAAAGCTCCACCATTCGCAAATGAAGATAAAACAATGACATCATGTTCTAAAACCACACAAGTCTATCATGCAAACAAAGTCCGACCGCGATCTTGGGTACTCAGCAAAAATACAACCGCTCCCGCTTTTTGAAAAAATATTAAAGAAAAAAAAAAGAAAATGGGAATACACATTCACCGGGAGACACGCTTCTTCATAATCAAAATAATTGTCGTAATGCAGCCCACCACAGGGTGAGAAAGAGAACGGAATGTGCAAAGCAAGTGAAGCTCGAGATACCACCTAGAAATCAAGACAACCGGTCTATACCGAATCCAGAAGAAGGAAACACAGCCCCGTACCTTATGCGCGTATGGAAAGAATAAAATAGTCACAAGAAGTAAAGAAAAAACTTCTCGGTGTATTTAAGTCAACGTGTAGCCACCGTCAACACGGATATCAGCGCCGGTGATGTACTTGGCGGCGTCACTGAGGAGGAAGGTAACGGGACCCATCAGGTCTTCAGGGGTACCCATCTTGCCGACGGGAATGAGAGAGATCCACTTGTCTCTCAATTCTGGGTTCTCATCCAAAATTTTGCGGGTTCTGAGGGAAAAACATCGTTAGCAGTTGTTTGAGCACATTGATCATAGGCTTTCACATACAGAGCAGTGAGCATGTATCCGGGACTGATGCAGTTGACACGAATGTCGTGGCCGGCCCACTCAACGGCGAATGATGCGGCCAATTGACGAACGGCGGCCTTGGCGGCGTTGTAAGGAGCCTGAGGCTGGGGCACGTTGACGATAGCACCAGACATGCTACCAATCATGACAATACTGCCGGGAACCTTGCGCTCCATGAGGTGCTTAGCAACACCGGTGGCAAAGAGGTAGGTTCCGTCAACATTGACACCCCAGAGTTTCTGTAAGCGGTCGTGAGGGTAAGAGATGGCGTCGAAGTTCTCGGTGAAGCCGGCGGAGGTGACCAAGTTATCGATCTTGCCATGCTTGGCGATAACCTCTGAAATGGCCTCGTTCACAGATGTAGGGTCGGCAACGTCGGCGTAGTGGGCGGTAACGTTAGGCATTCTAAATTCGAGCAGTCAGCATGTGGCATCACTAAGGGGATGATCATCCAGGTGACTTACTGTTCCAAGCCCGGGTTTTCCTTTCTGAATTGCTCCACCAGCTTCTGTGCTTGCTCCTCGGCTTCAGCCTCTGTGAAATTGTTAGCAAGTGCTGTACAAAGCCAATTGACTCGTAATTGGTGAAAACATACTGTTCAGATCGACAATTGCGAGGTCAGAGCCAGATGCAACAATGGACTGAGCCATCACCAAACCCAAACCACGAGCGCCTCCGGTAACAAGGGTGACCTTGTTCTCTAGAGAGAACTGAGCAAGGGTACGCTTGAAGTGCATACCTCCCCGGCCCTGAACGACAGGACTGCGAGGCATGTGTTCATCATCGGGGTATTCAATCTGTAGACTCTCATCGACACGCGCGAAACGACCTTCCGCGTCAATTGTACCCTCTGGAGCTTTGGTGGTTGCGGACAGGAGGGGGTCCTTCTTCGCCTTCTCAGCCTCATCATTGGCACGGGGAGCCGTAGAAGAGAGGCCGCGGAAGAAAGTGTTGGCCACAGCTGGCCGTGAGGCAGCTGTCACAGCAGCGGGGCGTGTGTTGATGTTCAGAGCCTTAACGGCTTGACGAGCGACCGGGGACCGGAACATTCTGTATAGTTGAGCGAGAGGTAGCTAGCAATAGCTATAGGTGTAGGGAATTGGGGGCAGTCGGTCAAGGGAAGGATGTAGCTGCCACGAACGAAGGGATAGATGAAAGAGGAGGAAAGCAGTATCCGACAGGTAGGTGGAAAGAAGGAGTATATGTATTCTACCTAGATCCTGAAAATAAACAATGGGTGGATGAAAAAATCTAATGGGTTGCTCGCCTCTTTTACGGTAAAGGGGAACTCGGAGGAGGATTAAAACTGGAGCAATCAAGGATTGATTCGAGCAAATGCGTAGGTGTCCACAAGCGGCGAAGGAGAAGAAGGAATTTAGAAAAATAAAACTAAAAATAAAAAAAATCAAATCGAGGAAAATAAAAAACCTTGAGTGGACAAAGGAGCTGGGGAATGTAGAGTAAGTGACTTGATCAAGGGAAGAGTAACAATTGCGGTGACCGACCGCCAAGGTATCGAGGATAGAACAACCTGTCGGACCACTATCGCTGCAAGCGTGGCCAAATTGACTGGCTCTTGAGAAGAATTGACCCTGGTGGCAGGAATTTCTACCACCCCCCATCACTGACCCATCCCGTACTTTTTCTTTCTACCACACAACCGAGCAAAGAGAGAGTGATGTCAGGCGGTGATGTTTCCATGGGCCAGGCCGCAACCGCCATGCAGCGATCTGACCAGGATCTACTTTAGGGCTCCACTCTGCCTCCATCGCTGCTCAACTCTTTTGCCTCCCGCCGACTTCCGCGTGACTCCAAAACAACGCCTCCATCCTCGCGAAGTTTCACCGGCCTGTCGACGATCTCAATGCCGGTTTCCCACTAGTGCCCTTCCAAGGATTTCTAGAGTCAATAATAATAAATTATTTCTTTCGATTTTTTTTCTATTTTGAATGGGGGCTTTTTGGTTTGTTTTGCCCTTACTCGATGATTATTCCCTTTTCTGCTTTCGTCTTAAATCAATTGATTTGCTTTTCCATGTTCCTTTTCTTTTCCTCAATTGCAATACTTATGGAACCAATTTCCAATGAACGAATGCCCCATCATAACTGCAAAGCAATGAACCTCTTAACAAAAACCAAAAAAAAAGAAAAAAAAAAAGAAAGGAAAGTGGAGCGTACCTACCCATGCAATAAACAAATGCAATCCACCTGCAATAAAGCAGACCTCAAAAATTCAATCCTAATCTGACCTGATCTATATCAAAAAACTATAATCCCTCCAATTGCTACCTTCACCTCCATTGGCCAACTCCACATAGCAGAAAAGGTTTAAAATATGAAAACTCTTATCATCACACGCCCGTTTCTTTTAAGCTATGACAAAACATCCCTGCACATCATGCATGAGTTCCAGAACTGCATGTACAGTACCGTACTTTGTCATCGACATATAAGAAACTTTTCTCAGACAATTAATTAGTCAACATCAACAGATGATGATGATAATGATGATAATGATGATAACATTACTAGTGGCGTCAGATCTCCATGGACTGGAGAAACACTGAGCCCACCCGCATTGGATCATTTTCTTCCCCACGATTTTTTCGTGGCCATTTTGCCACTCACCCTGTAAATAAACAACTTTTTGTCATTTACTTGACCCCGGACCCGAAATAGCCCTACCTACCATACATAGTATTGGAATGGTAGCTGGCTAGTACATAGATAATTTTCACATAGGCGTACAGGAGTCTGGTTGATATCCACTCCCCCGGGCAAAACATTACGGATTGGGTGCTTTAGTTAGGGGTTTTTTTTTTTTCCTTTTCCCTTCTTGAAGAGAAAAATGATAATGACAGCTGGTCATCCCGTGGATGTGGTGAGTGGGGCAACGGGATGAGGCCAACTGTATTCTGGACCGAGACTTGGGATCCATCCGAATAAAGGTTCTTCACTTCTATTGGGACGATGCTAGCTAAGTTCCTTAGGTTCAACCCTGTCAAACCTCCATCCCACAGCTGTTCCCCACTGTGAAATTGCGGGCCCCCTGCCCTGCCTATTTTTGTCGCCGCCATTGTTCCACCCCGACGGGATTTCGACCCTATCCTTCTCTGTACGACACATATCAATTAGAATACCGATGTGCTGGTCATGTGCCATGGATTTGTCCACATGACAGCGCCGCTAAATTAAAGCTATCCTGTACAATCTCAATAACATCGCCTGTGTCCAAAATTCCACCCCCAAGAGAGAACTGGGGGTTGAGTGTGTCTCCATAGTTGATTATGTTAACATTTACATGATATCCACCGGTATCCATCGGCGGGATGGGACGGTCTGCGTCTAAAGCCATTGCACCATACCTGATACCTACCGCTTAACCCTCTTCGAAAATTCTATCCTTTGCCATCCTTTCCACAAAGAGCCATCCCAGGGCCGTAGTACTTCCTGTTGGTAATTTTGCCGACCGTCGTTAGTTCTCACCGCCCTCTTCAGCAAATTCCACGAGAGGTGTGCCACTTTTACATTGGTCCTGCAAGGTACATGTTAGTCAGCCCATAAACTCTGGTCGTTTGGGTGGGAGGTTTTTGAAGCCTGGGGTAAAGGCCGTGGAAGCTTGACAGCCGGTCGTCCGTGCATGAAACCCGGCTTCCCCAAACAAGCCTCTAAGAACAGCAAGGAAGCGCCCAGCCGTTTCAGACAGCATCCCAGACCCCCGGTCGCCGCCCCCCAAAAAAAATGGGGAAAAGGAGATTTGAGAAACAGGAAGGATCGCCCAAGCCGAGCTGAATCCATGGTCATGATACAAATAGTCACACCAATAGCTCAAAAGGTTGATAAATAGCCGGGCAAGGTTGCAGGGGGATCGGGTCCGCGTGACTTACTCCTTTTTGATGGACCACTCTTGAAATGGTTCCCTTTTGCGGACTGCGGATGACCGTTTCCATTTTCATACTCTCAATGACCACCAGGGGTTGGTCTTTTTCCACCAGGTCGCCCGCCTGAACTTCCACGCGCAGCACTTTGCACGGCATCGGCGCCAGAACGCTGTTGGTAACGTCCTTCATGCCTAGTGCTTTGTCCATCCATTTGGCCCGTGGTATCGTCAACCGATACTGCGTTCCTTTCTGGAACACGACGACGGAATCACCATCCCGGATCACGGTGGTGTCTAGTCGCGTGTGTGGAAAAAAGGAGGTAATGACTTGGGAATCGGGGTTCCTATGGCTGACGACTTGCTCAAAGGCGTGCCCGTCGACTACCACATTAAAAGTGTTGTCGCCCGTTTGCCGGACACTAACATCAAATTTGGTGCCGTTCTTGGCCCCAGGGGTCAGATCTGCAAATGTCATCTGCCGTAGCTGATAGTTTGGACTGAATCCTACAGCAGAGCCTTCGAAATCTGCCTGCTTTCGAGCCAACGCGTTAGAATCATGGTGTAGACAAGCTAATGCCACTTGTGCAAGCACCTCTGGTTCGATTGCGTCTCTGGTAAACAGTTCTGCGCGATGCTTTTCGATATACCCGGTTTCCACTTCTCCAGCGATGAAGTCAGCACTCTTGCAAATCGTCTTGAGGAACTCAATATTTGTAATTGGCCCTGCGATCTCATACTCCTCTAGCGCAGCAGCAAGCTTGCGGATGGCCTCTTGCCGCGTATCGCCTCGCACGATCAATTTGGCAATCATTGGATCATAATGGGCTGAGACTTCATCGCCCGCGACGAAACCTGCATCGATTCTGATGTCTTCTGTGGGTGTAGGTGTGCGAACGTGCAACAGCGTTCCAGAATCAGGGATGAACCCCTGATCGGGGTTCTCTGCATAAATTCTAGCCTCAATGGCATGCCCGCGGCTTGCCATATAGGCTTCTACTTCCTCCTGCGTCAATGGGAGTTTGGCGCCTTCAGCTACCTTGAGTTGCCAGTAAACTAGATCCTGACCAGTGACCATCTCGGTCACGGGATGCTCAACTTGGAGCCTAGTGTTCATCTCCATGAAAAAGAATTCCCCGGTATCGTTGTCAAAGATGAACTCGACGGTACCGGCGCCTTCATAACCAACGGCCAGAGCAGCCGCCCGGGCCTTTGCCCAGATGTCTTTCCTCGTGACATCAGGTAAGTGAGGAGCCGGCGATTCCTCAAGGATTTTCTGGTGCCGTCTTTGTATGCTGCAATCTCTTTCTCCTAAAGCCACGGTGTTTCCATGCTTGTCTGCAAAAACCTGAACTTCAATGTGCCGTGGAGTTGTGATATACTTCTCTACTAAAACATGGTCATCTCCGAATGAGTTCATGGCTTCTGACTTCGCAGATTGTAGCTGGGCTTGGAATTCAGACTTGGATTGGGCTATGCGCATTCCTTTCCCGCCACCTCCTTTGATCGCTTTGATAAGCACGGGATATTTAATCTTGTCGGCTTCGGCTTCGAGGTAGTTGACATCTTGATTCTCGCCATGGTAACCAGGAACGCAGGGTACTCCAGCCGCCGTCATGATCTTCTTAGATTGGCTCCACCGGATATCAGCAAAGTCCATGCGGAGAATAAATCGTGAACCTAGCTTACCTCTTGTCGCCCATGTCTTCGATAGCTTTCCATGGAGGGCCAATGAAGACTAACCCAGCTTCCGTGCATTTTCGCGCAAATTCAGAATTCTCACTTAGCTAGGAGTATGTTAGTACACTAAAGACTATTGTTTAGCTAAGTTACGAGGGGGAAGACTTACAAAACCGTAACCTGGGTGTATCCCTTGGCACCCTTCCCGCTTTGCAATCTCAATGATACGGTCACCATCTAGGTAGGCCGAGACTGAACCCAAGTTGAACGCAAACGGGGAGCTCAATGCATGTTGAGCTCGGCTATCGGGATCTGTGTATAATGTAGTTACTTTGATGCCATGTTGAGCAGCGGTGCGCCCGACTCGTCTAAAAGTTGAAGACATAGTTAGTAGCAGAAGCAACGGACACCACTAATACAGACATACAAAGCAATTTCGCCTCTATTTGCGATGAGAATCGAATCTAGTGAATTCCGTGTTTGCGGAGTACTCGAAGACACAGTCGATGCAGCTCTTCTCGCGCGCTGAGCAACCGTCGGCCTCAGGCGGGAAGCAGTGCGGAGAAGGGACGAGAGTGGCATTGTAAAGAACACGGCTGGTTAGGGTCACAGGATTGTCTCAATACCGTAGAGTGTATAGAAGGGAGTCAGCATATTCCAGCTAAGACCACAGAGCTTTCAAGGGATTAGAAAGAGGTTTGAAAAAGGGAGTTGGAAGCTCGAGTTCATGTATGTTGTACTTTGCATAGCCGACATTCCCCAAGACAACCCTTGAGCCGACGCAAAGCGAAGCTGCGGGGAAGCCGCAACCCACGTGATTCTGATCTAAGATCCACTTCTTCAGTTAGTTTAATCACTTTTTTTTCATGGCCGACAGAACGCGATCAGCGAATTCACCTCCGACGTCACTAGTGATTTGCACCTTCTCGATCTGATTCGGTCTTACCATTGTTTTTCCAGCTTACTCCGATTCTTTGTGCTTTTGCTTCTCCTTGAATATCCATTTTTAATAATAGACATAAGCCTAGCAAATTTCCTCCACCTCACCTCGTTCCAGATTCTTTCCATCCACCAGTGGCTTTCACTCCACGGTACCCATTATGTCTGACGACGAAGAGTACTATGATGAATACGACGAAGACATCTTCTGGATCGAGGAACCAGAGCCCGAAATCGCTGTCAGTCTCCAACACCATGCCCAAACAAAAAACAATTGAACTAACACACTACCCCTATAGGATGACCTCGCCGCAACCGCAAACTACGACGCAATTCTCTGGGAAGATCCCTCCTTAGAAGTAGAAGAATACTTCAGTGACTGGGACGATCAATCAGACGACTACTACGATGAAGATCCAACGGCTATCCGCCGCCAACGCGCAATGGGCCTCTGGCCAAACAAATACAACATCAAAGAACTCAACAACATTCTCCTCGCTAACTCGGAAGACAACCCCCAGCTTCCCAATGGATCCAATCCCACGAAAAACCTCGCATCATCGTTCACGGGCACAGTCTGGAAAACGCCTACAGACGATACTCCGCCCCGTAAACTGTACGAACCCGGCGACGGCGAGAAAGTGGCTCTGCTGAAGAATTGGCGTGAAGTATTTAGGTCGTTGCACCCAGGTGTTGGAAGGTTGCGGATGATGCGGAAGGTCGGTGATTCGTCTGATATGGCTCCTCCGAGGGGTGCCAGGAAGATGGATACAAGTTCCGATGATACGTCTGCTGCGTCGTCGTTGGAGAATCTGAGGGAGACGGGTGTTGGCTCGGATGGGTCGAAGACTACTACGCCTGTTGAGGAGTCGCTTTCTCCGCCCCTGGCTGTGCATTCTAGCAGGATGGTTGAGTCGGCTTCGGATTTGCCGGTTAATTCTAAGATGCTTGAACATGAGTTTCCTATTGAAGGTCATGAATCGTATGATGACCCGATGGGGATGGTAACGGAGGAGTCTGAAATGCGGTCTATAGCAACAAAGGTGCAGCACTCTAGCCCTAAGAAAACAAAATCCTCGGCGCAACCCGCCAGGACTAGGAAACGCAAGGCGTCCGACGCTCTAGACCAGCCGGATTCCGACAAGAGTCAGGATACTGCAGAAGCCACTTCAAGACCGAGATCGAAGAAGATCACATCGAAGAAAGTGGGTGAAACCGCGGACCCTCCTCCAGCGCCATCAGGTTCTGTACGCCGGTCTGCAAGAAACAAAGCCAAGTAATAGAACGAAATCGACATGAAGATATGAGACTTTTTGTGGATTCATTCTACACTGAATTTTACAACGTATATATAGCATATGCCAGCTAGAGATGCCCCGATAGACATGGGTAAAGAACAGAATACAGACATGAATCCAAAGACGTAGATCGATCCTAGGCGTATTCCTTATTGAATGCCCGTCCAATAACCATGCGTCTAATTTCGCTAGTCCCAGCACCAATCTCATACAACTTCGCATCACGAAGTAACCGTCCAGCGGGGATCTCATTGATGTAACCATTTCCACCCATAAGCTGGATAGCATCAAGCGCACACTCCGTCGCTCGCTCTGCCGCATAAAGGATAGCACCCGCGCAGTCCTGTGTCCGGATGCCCACCTCGGCCAAGGAAGCGGCGTTATTATCGATGTGCCGTGCCGTGGCATACGTGTAGGCCCGCGATGCCTGGAGCTTCGTATACATATCTGCTAGCTTACCCTGGATCAACTGGTTATGAGCAATGGGTGTTCCGAATTGCTTGCGAACATGGGTATAAGGAAGGACAAGGTCGAGGGCGGCTTGCATAATGCTAGATTTTGTTTATCACTATAAGCTCAAGTATCCTTCCTTGACTGTGAAAATATGGTTCAGACGTAGTCAGAACTTACCCCAGGGGACCAGCGCTAAGAACGAGACGTTCCAAATCAAGACCTTCCATCAAGACTTTGACACCGCGGTTTACTTCACCGAGAACATTCTCCTTGGGGACGAACACATCCTCGAAGATAAGCTCTCCGGTGTTTGAGCCTCTCATGCCCAGCTTGTCGAGTTTTCGGGCGCATGAAAAGCCTTCGAACGTCTTTTCTACGACGAATGCAGTGACTCCTTTGGAGCCCTTCTCGGGCTCTGTTTTAGCATAGACCACGATGAAATCTGCATCGGGACCCTAAGCGTAATAAACATATAAGTCATCTATGTTTAAGGGATTTGTGGGGCCCTGAGTACTCACGTTTGTTATCCACATCTTTGTCCCATTCAATAGATAGCCGCCGTCAACCGCCTTAGCCGTCGTCTTCATACTGACAACATCGGAGCCCGCGGAATGTTCAGACATTGCTAGGGCACCAATCTTATCACCAGATAGAAGGCCAGGGAGGAAACACTCTTTTTGCTCGGGTGACCCGTTCAAGGAGAGTTGGTTGACACAAAGTTGGGAATGCGCTGCATAAGATAATGCGATACTGCCTATATAACTCCAGGGGTATCTAATTAGAACGAAAACAAAGTTCTCGTTTAGGACGTCGTTTATAAGAAGGATGTAATACCTGATGCACGGCTAAGCTCTTCCATGACTATACAGTGTGCCTGGTAGCCCATTCCGAGCCCGCCATACTCTTCATTGGCTGTGATACCGAGGAACCTGACAATTGGGTTAGCATCGCCTTCTATGTACGATTATCCAGTAGTGAGTCGCAATATTTACCCAGCATCACCAAGTTTCTTCCACATTTCCGCTGGGAATTCATTTTGTGCGTCTGTCTGTGCGGCTACTTCCTCGGGAATCTCACGCCCTTGATTGGCCTTATTGTCAGTTACGCGACACACAGTCACTCGGGAGAGGCAACTGACTAGTGAATTCCTGCACGCGCTCTCGCAGTTCCAGGAGATCATCCTCCGTGGGCGGAACGAAGCCCTTAGGGTGTTTTGTTGCGAACGTTCGTAATGCGGGGATCT
Source organism: Aspergillus leporis (assembly GCA_009176345.1). NCBI lineage: Eukaryota > Fungi > Ascomycota > Eurotiomycetes > Eurotiales > Aspergillaceae > Aspergillus > Aspergillus leporis. The sequence continues at coordinate 76,362 of ML732180.1, read as the reverse complement.
GTATGAGGGGTTTCCTGATAGACCCAATAGATCTAGAGGAACTGCGGAAGAGGAAAGGGAGACGCGATGCTGCAGCCATTGTGAAAGGGTATCCCTGTGTGATAGACTTCTACAAAACAGAAATATGGAGTGATGAGGGAGGAAGTCAATCGACAAAAGCCGAGGAGAAGAGAGTAGTGACTTAGCATGAACTGCATACGAAATGCGGAGTCCGATGCCAGCCGCGGCTAAACGCGGCAATCATCGCAGTTGCTTCTCCGCAACCCAATCCGGGGTCACATTCTCCCCACAGCCACATTTGTATTCGTACCGTTTACTTCTCCTCCGTCTGCAAAGACTGGCTTCCTGATTGTTCCCATAAAGCCCTGGACAAGACCATGAGATAGTACGACCTAGTTGTGTTGCGGTACACTTTCGTCCTCAGCTCTCCCTAGATTATCCCCGCAATGCGCGCACCGTCTCCGCTCCTGCGGAGCTTGAGCTCCAAAACATCACTATCACTGCCTTACTCGCGACGAGTTCTTGCGCCTCGTTTTCCCACCACTGTCTCCCCCAAAACATCTCTCAGGTCGGTTGCAAGCTACACGCATCCGCACCATGCTTCGGCCATATCCGCCCTGCCCACTACTGTGGACACGTCCTCGCCTGATTTCAAGGAGAATGCCCGGCAAATGAAGGAGGTGGTAGATCGGATGGTCAACCTACATACCACCATTTCACAAGGTGGGCCGCAAAAAGCGAAGGATAAACATGTTGCCCGAGGCAAAATGCTCCCTCGGGATCGGGTGACGGCCCTGATCGACCCTGGCACATCGTTCCTGGAGCTTTCCGCGTTGGCCGGCCACGAGGTGTATCCCGGCGAAGATGTCCCCGCCGGTGGCATTATCACAGGAATTGGCACAGTAGAGGGTGTAACATGTATGATCGTGGCCAATGACAGTACCGTCAAGGGAGGCACGTACTATCCCATCACGGTGAAAAAGCACCTGCGAGCACAAGCAATCGCTCAAGAGAACAAACTCCCATGTCTCTACCTCGTGGATTCCGGCGGTGCAAACCTCCCCCACCAGGCCGACGTCTTCCCGGACAAAGAGCACTTCGGTCGCATCTTCTTCAACCAGGCTAGAATGAGCTCCATGGGGATTCCCCAGATCTCCGTGGTCATGGGCCCATGCACTGCCGGCGGAGCTTACGTCCCCGCAATGAGCGACGAGACCATCATCGTCGAGAAGCAAGGCACCATCTTCCTAGCCGGTCCTCCCCTCGTGAAAGCCGCCACCGGTGAGGAAGTCTCAGCCGAGGACCTAGGCGGTGGCCACCTCCACAGCACCATCTCCGGCGTAACAGACTACCTCGCCGTGGACGACGCACACGCCCTCATCCTAGCCCGCCGTTCCATCGCCAACCTCAACTACCCCAAAACAAGCGTCCCTCTCAACGACACTACAATTAAAGAACCCCTATACGACCCGGCCGAACTAAACGGCATAGTGGGCACCAACCTCCGCCGCCAAATCCCCGTCCACGAAGTCATCGCCCGCATCGTCGATGGCAGTGAATTCGCCGAATTCAAACGCGACTACGGCACCACCCTCGTCACCGGCTTCGCCCGTATCTACGGCCACCAGGTCGGCATCGTCGCCAACAACGGTATCCTCTTCTCCGAGTCTTCCCTGAAAGGAGCCCACTTCATCGAACTCTGCGCCCAGCGCAATATCCCCCTCCTCTTCCTCCAGAACATCTCCGGCTTCATGGTCGGTGCCGACGCCGAAAAAGGCGGCATCGCGAAGAATGGCGCGAAGCTGGTAACTGCTGTAGCCTGCGCTGATGTCCCCAAGTTCACCGTCGTGTTCGGCTCCAGTGCCGGTGCAGGAAATTATGGCATGTGGTAAGTTACACATTCGATCTCCATCTACAATCTATCCCATCCATCCCCCCTTTACTAAAACCCTTCCCTCTCAAATCACAAAATGCTCAAAACTGACATCTATACAAAACAGCGGCCGCGCCTACTCCCCCCGCCTCCTCTTCATGTGGCCCAACGCCAAAATCGGCGTCATGGGCTCCGAGCAGCTCTCCTCCGTCATGGAAGCAGTCGGTCGTACCGCCGACCCCGCGCTAAAGGAGCGCATCGACCGTGAATCAGAGGCGACTTTCTCGTCCGCCCGGTTATGGGATGATGGGGTTATCCCGCCAGCGCAGACGAGACGGGTTCTGGGGTTGAGTCTGGCGGCGTCGTTGGGTGGGAAGGTTGACAAGGATGTGCGGACGAAATTCGGTGTTTTCCGGATGTAATTGGGATTGATTGGGTTTCTATAAGGATAAGGATTCACTAGTTAGTTTTTCTTGTAGCCATTTTATTTTACATATAAATAAAATGTTGAGATGAGGAGGGTGTTGTTGAATTTGAGCTCATATATATGTAGGTTATATGGAGGGCATGGTGTCTAGATTTGTGGTTGAGAGAAGGGGTAAGAAAGGAAGCAAATTGAAACAAAAACCAAAAACATTCTAATAATCTACACTGTAATCAACAGGCTACCAAACTAATCTATCGAAAGAAAGCAAGAGGTTGAAAGGTAACATGGGTGGTAGATAAAGGGTGACCAGGTAGACTGAAAAATAAAAAAGGAGAAACAAAATATGTGTCACTTTTCCTTAGATCGCGAGAGTATCGCTTCTCGATACCCCCAGGAGGGCTTTCACATCACTAGTTTTTGGCAAGGGTGTTCGATCTATATAAAAAGACGCTGGTGGATAATGAACACCAATGGATCCATTAGTGTGAAGAAGAAATGATGAAGGAATATAACTTTTTTCCCATTTTCCTCCACGTAGAATAGCTAGTTAAAGACGTATCAACAGGGCTAAAGTAGAAAGACTGTTATGAACCGACATATATCTATCATTGAATGAGCGCGTGATATGGGTTGAAAACATTAGGTCTGGTAAGGGTGATTGAAGAATTATGTATGTGCAGAGGTAAAAATGAAAAAAAAAAAATATTTGAGCATGTGACTCGAGATAAGCATAAATGGGATGTTGGGGTCCAACATGGTGAGACAAGTAGTTTTGTCTCCTGCATCATCATCATCTCCTTCATTGATCACATTCGTTAAGTTATAGAATCACACAGGGTCCTTTCCGTTTGTTCTGTCGTCGTCGTTCTCGCTTTCGTTCGGGTTTATTCGTGTTTTCCCGCTTACGCTCTGGTTCGTCGCGTCCCTTGGAGCTGCCTTGCAGATCTTTACGAATAATCTGGCGGCAGAGGTCGATGAAGACTTCGTTGACGTTGGCTCGTCGGCGAGCTGATGTCTCATAGTAAGGGGCGTTGCCCCAGCTCTGGGAAAGGGCGAAGGCGCGAGCACGGGGCACTGCGCGGTCTTCTTCCAAGTCAGATTTATTGCCCACGATGACGATGGGGACTTTCTCGTCGTCTTTGATGCGGGTGATTTGTTCTCGTAGTTCGGAAAGCTCGTTCAACGAGGACATGCTGGTGATGGAAAATACAAGGAGAAACCCTTGGCCCTGTTTCATGTACAATTCTCTGGAAAGGAAGGGTTAGCATGCGGGTCTGAGAAGGAGTGAGTGGTTATGTGTCAGTCGTGTAGCCGTTGTAGTGGATCCCAGTGGACTGAAGGAGTGGGACGGATTTTTGATTACCTCATGGCAGCTAAGAAATAATGTTAATAGAGGAACTAGACAGTCTCACGCAAAGAAGACTTACTGAATTGTTCTGTTCCTGCGGTGTCAAGAATTTCTAGAATACATTGTCGCCCCTACGACAATCAGTGACTGAGACACTCGGTTAGGTATACGATCTACTTACGTCCACCTCGATCTGTTTGCGATATGAATCTTCGATCGTCGGGTCATAGCTTTCAATCCACACATTTTGGACGAACTGAGCTGCAAAGCGTAAGTAAAACCCATCCCTCAGATAGTATGCCACAGGGTCCAGGCCAATGTATCAGCAAGAGGATATATACCAGTAAGACAACTCTTTCCCACTCCACCTGTTGCGCATAAGAGAGCAGATATCAGTGATGAGACCCTTTGTATCTAGAACGGAAGGTGATGCCTACCAGCGCCTAGCACAACAATGTGATATTCCCGTCTTTATCGCGCGAAATAATTAGCATCCGCCGCGCGCAAGAACTTCAGGGTAGGGGGCAAGGTCCGGGTGGACATACTGCGGCCGCATTGAGATTGCAATTGTGGTTCCCACTCAAGTCACTGTAATTGTTTGATAGATAATGGCGCGTCGTAAGAATCGGAACGATGCGATTCTTTGTTCTAGAAACGAAATCCGACACGGTTCTATATTGTACCTCCTGAATCTCCACCGACGGGGTATAATCGGCGACGAAACTCACCCAATCCGGTCCAGATCAGATGGTTAGATCAAGGGTTCACGTCGTTAATTCGTCTCCCGTCGAACGTCTAAGATATCGATACGCAATCGCGATCTCAAGCAATGGGGATGGTCTGATACTGGGTCCCTTTGGGGCGGGGGTGGGCTGGAGGAGCAAAAGGCAGGGACAACGCGATGCGTTACATCGGTCTCAATGCCAATTACGACCAATTCACGGGGGAATGGGGGTAAATATGCAGGCTGTGGACTCTAGACCGCCACCGAACCTGAAGCAATCGCAGAACTCGAGTGAAGGGCAAAGGGGTGGATGAGACGAGTGCAGGAAAAACGGTTGATGTCAACAGAAATTCGGGTGGATTTCCGGAGACTAAAGACCGAACTAAAGCTAAGTCAGCGGTTGTGGGGAGATTCTTTTGAGGAATTGCGAACGAGAAAATGAAAAAAAGACAAAAAGAGAAAAGCAGAAAAAGGTAAAAAGGATCCGGTCGGAGAGTTCGTGTCAAAAAAATGGAGAAAAGAAAATAAAGGGAATGTAATTCCTTTTTGACATTCATTCATACCTGTTTATTTCATTCAATTGGGTGCCCGAGTTTGAAGTATTGTTGTTGTTGTTGTTGTTGGTCCCCTTTTTTGTTTTTTTATTTTATTTATTTTATTTTTTCTGGATAATATTTTTCTTTTCTCTTTTTGTCTCCCCTTGTCAATTAACTCCAAATTCCCTTCCCTCTGAAGCGGTGAGAAAAAGAACGAGAAAAAAGCCTTAAAAAATTGTGCGCGAGAATTGGCACCAAACCTTAAGCAAAGTCCACTTTCAACCTGAAAAGGGATTAACTCTCGTGGCACTTGCCTCAATCGATCACGGCTCCTATAAAGGCTTAGTTGCACTGAGAGAGGAGAGCGAAAGAGAGAGCAATTGAACCAGAAAAATAAAGAAAGAAATAATAATAATAATAATAATAATAATAATAATAATAATAAAAGAAAGAAACAGATGGAAGCAAACAATTCTATGCTGAACCAGTCAAACTACAAACTATCTATAGAACCCCTTCTTCTCCTTCCTCCCCCCTTGTACTACGTATCTAGAGTAAAGTGGTTGGAAAGCAATAAAAAAAACCACACAATAGTCATTATGACCCTGAATCAAGGTTACCATGCAGATGGACACCCAATAACTCCACCAGGGTATCTGCAGGAGAAGAAGGATAATTGTCCGACCATGACTCGGTATGCCAATCATTGGGTCTCCATCACCAAAAAAAAAAAAAAAAAAAAAACTGCGATGGTCGTGATGATCTACTTTTTCAGATCCTCCATCCAACCACCGAACAAGAGCATGTCATCCATATATAGAGCCCACCCTGAAAAGAGGAAAATCGAAATCAAACCAAAAAGGCAGGGAACATGCCACTGAATCATCAATCAATAATCAAAGAGAATAAAAAATAATATAATACATAGCCCGTAACCCTTGAAAGGACGGCAGGCATTAAGTCCCAGAAATATAGAAAGGAAACCAAAAGATCAACTGATGGCCATTGGGTTGCAAGAAAGTACGACGCTGCATTCATGTGATTGTGTTGTGGATAGGTCGAACGGAATGCAATATCCACCAGACACACTCTCGATATATGTATGTAACTGGACCGTTGCGTTAGACTATCATACGAGTAGCGGTGATCTTGGGGCTCTGACCAGTAGTTTAAATGGCTGTCTGGACGCTAAAATTAATGTATCACATTCGACAGCCCACATTATGTCATCGTCTCTGTTTTCTCACTCAGGAGGGATGAGGGACGTGTGTATGATGTGCTGGACTGATGATGATTCGAGACTCGGGCCCGTATCCGTGCGATACGAATGCTTGGATAATATCATGATATGAGATGAAAGACGGAGTAGCTGCTGGTTCTAAGTCATGTGCTGTACAGTAATAGCTTTGCGACAGGTACGCAAGCAAGAAGAAAAGACGCAGATCGCTAATGCCACTGCAGGTATTAAACACAACCTCTATTATTGACATCCTCTAGGCCCTCTCCGATATACAAACGCACGAACCATAACTCATACTATCTGATGTAATGGATCTCTATCGACTAGACCGCAACCGCATGCCCCGCAGTCCCATTAATTTGGCTGATTATGCTCGCCGCCGGTCCCTCGAGCTGTGTGACACCACTATACCGTTCGAGAGCCTCGAAGACATGACTAAACACCTGTTGCTCTACATCTGCCGCCCACAAGAAATCGAGATGTTCGTACTTAGGTATCATCTTTGCCGTAGTCCCGCGGGGCAGCTCTTTCAGCATCACGTCAATATCTACTAAACTGTCGCTGGCGCCGTACAATAGCACGATGGGCGTCTTGATGTTCTTGGTAGGGTACTTGACAGGCTTGTAAAACCGTTCATTGGCGACAATGCTAAACGGAGCGTGGACCTCGTCGTCGTAGAATTGGAAGTTCTTATGTCGGATGATTTGGAACCAGTGGACCACCGACTTCGTGCTGGTGAAGGAAAATAGATGTAGGTATCCTGCGAGCTTCTGCCAACGGCTAATGTTCCGGCATTTCCAGCTGAAAAGAATGTCAAGACATTTGTCAATAATCCGGACGAAGATGGGCGGGTAGAGAACCATCTGCCACATGGTCGTCGAGCTGAGGATGCTGCGTCGGCCAAAAAGAAGGAACAAGAAATTCGGCGAGGCCTTCATCAGCGAGTCAACGAAATGGTTTGGCAAGCCCGTCGGTGCCATGGCAGGTGCGAGAGCCACAAAGACATCGACCTTCTGGTTCAGCAGAGGGTGGATGGAAAGAGTCGCAAACGCTTGAGCCGTGCCCTGCGAGAACCCGACGTATGACAAGGAAGGCTGGCCCGTCACTTCTAAGATATAATTGATGCTGTCAGGGATATCGTGGAAGGCAAATTGATCAATTGAGAAATCCCAGAATTCATTGGTCCCGGGATCAAACCGAATGGACTTCTTCGAGTACTTGTTGCCGCGATTGTTCCCAAACCACACGTCATAGCCCCTTTCCACCAATTGAAAGGGGAGGCATCGTTGTTCTTCCGACAAACACACCCAGACTTCGCTACACATCATGAGCCCATGATGGAGGAACACAACCTTTTTCCGGATACCCCCTTTTCCCTGATTGACACGCATGTTCTCCTCGCCTCTTCGGTAGGCCAAGCGGTGGAGGCCGAGAAGGTAGCCATCTTTGGTCTGGACGATATGCTCTTCAGTTTCGTACCCGAACAGGGAACAGATATCTACGAAGTCAGATGCTTGCGCAACGGCTGTGGCGATCCGTTCTTCTTTACTGCGCTTGCCTTCATCCTCGGCGGATATGAATAGGTTGAAGATCGTTTTCGACTGATCGTAAAAGAACTTGATAACCGTTTCAGCTGCTCAGGGTTAATGAATGACTCGATAATATAATCGAGACAACCTTTAACATACGAAGACAAAATGTAATAATATGTATGACCCATTCAAGCAGCACGAGAATCAGAGAAGCGAACAGAGCCAGATACTCGAACCAAAACAACCGGCCAATCACCGGCACGCGCGCCATGACGAGTAATATAGGAGAGAGTGTTCAATATGGAACGTCTAGGAAAAATATCGCAACACCCGAGATTCGAGATTCATAGTGTAAAGAGAATGTGCCAGTAAATGAATAGATGAGGATTTGTTCTCCAACCTCGTCAAAGAAATTCCAAGAAAAAGGCACGCTCAGACGTCATGCAGCTTTCGATCTTCATGTGATAGTCGCTGCTTATCTAATCCGGGGGTGGTTCCATCTTTTCCTGGAGTTTAATTTTGCCCGCAAGCGTATTGAGAACGATTGATAGGCCCCTCCTACCTCAGCATCGTCTGCTGAAACCCCGCAAGATGCCAAACTCTTGCCAAGGTCTCCGTGAGTACTTGAATATCTCTCTATCTCTAAGCGATCCAGAGCTATCGACTACCCCGTAGTTGCTACTGAGACCGAAGTCCATGCTTCAACTCTTGATTATAATAAAACCACCTGCAATTCAAATGGTACCATATCCTAACCATCTTGTCGAATGACTTACAGGGGACGCATTGGCGCAATGCCTCCAGGAATCTGACTGTATAATGGTCCAGCGCCACACTCCCCGCGAATGCCTCAGTGAACCGCTAGTGGATACACTACCCGTGAGATGCCAACAGCTGCGGAAAGGGTTCGGCGAGTGCAAGTGAGTCACGGATATTCCCAGCCGAGGGCCCCCGCAATACCAAATCCAGTTCTAATTTTATAACCTACGTCTAGACGTGGATTGATCGATATGCGCAAACGATTTCGCGGAAACCAGCCACTCGCGGGCGCCGCCGAAATGGAAGGCGGGAAGCGGAGCAAGTCTGAACAGTTATATGCTGGAAAGCCGGCGTTTGAGACCGTTAAGGAGATCAGTGGGGATGAGGTTCAGATGGATCCTGAGAAGACAAGGGGCCTGTGAGGGGGTTAGTTCGGGGCTGTCCTGGTGACGAGGGCAACCATTTCGTCTTCCGAAAGATCGTTTACATATAGCTGGACTTCCATGTTTTCGTTCTCTTGGCATGGGCTGGAGTTTGTGGAGAGACTTGTATGATTATAGACCTCGTGGTTCTAATGTACGAGATATTGTACATACTGAGCAAATGAATATTCGCCGCTACCAATATCACCGGCATTGGCTGGTTCCAGGAAGCGAAGTAGGCGGGTTCGTGTGGGCAACCTGTTGGTCTGACTAGGCGAGAAAGTAAAAAAGGAGGTTGAGGAAGAGAGTAGTATCAGAGAAGTGATACCTTACTCTTCCAAATAGTAAACCAGTTCTACTGCATAACCTTGACTTCCCTGATGTTTATTTCCAATGAATCCGTCCAAAGCGTACAGACATTTCTAGTATACCAGCCTCGATCTACAATGACCTGTTCGCTTCTTCCCCTTCCTACTATAATAACTAACAAGATGATCGATGCTGCCCCAAACTAACATAGGTTATGTTTAGAATGTGTGTTCGTAGCGAACGTGGCCACCTCTAAGCAAACTGTAACTGTTTCTTCCCTTGGCGCCGAACGATAGAAGCCTGATATTCGACTTTTTTTTTTTGTTAACGAACGTTCATCCTACGATAGCAGAAAGGAGGAAAGTAAAGCGAGAACTCGGCGCGTGTTCCCAACAAATAATTTGTATTGTTGACGATCGATGTGTTCGAGAACTAGTCTCATTGTATTAACACCTCGAAAGGAGATATGAGGTATGATTACACTGCTCGCCTATCTTTTTAGAGACTTGGTTGTTGGTGCCTGGAAAAGTTAGGAAACTTGGCCACTATAAGCTGTTGGACATGCTGTCTTCGTGGGAAAGAGGCCCTATGAGGCTAGGTAAGCAACTTAGCCTAGATGTCATGCAGCTTTGGCCTTATTAAGGTATAGTAATATGACTGACGACAGAGATATCAGTTATGGATTAATCTGGTAATTAATCGTGCTATGTGTCCTGATGTCTCCCCTCTACAATGATACAACTTTGAATGTTTGTCACGCAAGCTCGGAATATACCTAGAACTAGGGATTGGTATATGGGAGGCCGTTCTAGGGATCCAATGATCTACAAGCATTCTTGAAAGACTAAAGGAGGGTCGAATGAGCAAGGTGTTGGGTGATGTAAAAGAAAAAGAAAGAACTGAAGAGACAGGATGTGGGTCATCCGTGCAAGATCTCTCAGCTGGTATCTTCGCAGGATGAGCCTGTTTTCCCTTTGCTCGAACGTACAAGCGTCAGGCATGAGCTCGTCCTAGTAATTGAATTTCTGACCCCACTGACTTATCCACTATGTTATGTGATTCGGCACTTCTATGCCGTATCCAGCGGCTAATGCACGAACTGAGGGGCATTTTGCTCGCTGATCGAACTCTCACTGCGTGGCAAGCCCCATAAGCTGGGCCTGAATGGGTTAACAGGACGGCGATCCACCAAGTGACAGGCAAGGCTGCAGGTCTCAGCTGAAGCTGAAGTTCTATATAAGACAGCCTAGATCTGAACCTTGGAAGAACTCTATAGACCATCATCTTCTGTCTGGTCACAGGTTCAGTTCAGTATATTATCAATAACGCGCGGGATTGTATCGATAGCAACCTACTGTCTTAGACTCGAGGTCAAACTACGCTATACGAAATCTCCATTCTCTCGTCTCTTGACACAGCAGTCGTTACCCCTCAGGCTATAGCATTTCAAAATGACACATCATGTGGCATGTATCGGTGCTGGGTTTGTGGGTGAGGAAAATTTGCTTTCCAGCATCATGTCAGTATACCACAGATTGCTCTAACACACGATAGGGGGCCCTCTCGGGGTCATTATCGCATATCAGTGTCCGACAATCCGCGTATCGGTGGTGGATAAGGACCAAGGTCGTATTGATGCATGGAACAGCACGTCTCCCCCGTTTTATGAGCCAGGGCTGGAAGATCTGCTGGCGACTATCCGGCAGCGCACCATTGAATCATCGGGGCCACTGGAAGATTTCGAGCGGCAAAGCATCGAAAACAACCTCTCAGCGCTCCAGCAAGCGCAGTCGAATCTACAGTTCTCGACGGATGTCAACTCCGCAATCCAGGAGGCCGACATTATCTTTCTCTGTGTTGACACACCCACCAGGTCCTCTGGATCGGGGAAAGGGTGCGCACCTGACCTTACAAATGTCCAGAGCGCCGTTCGGACCATTGCACAAGTCGCGAACAGTAACAAAATCGTGGTTGAGAAGTCAACGATTCCTTGTGGAACATCGGCCATGCTCAGGGACCTTGTATGTGGCGGCTATATGACTTGTTGTTACACCCTACCTACATAAGTACTAATCAAAAATAGCTCCATGCTTGTAGCTGTCACCAGGTACGCTTCGAGGTTCTCTCCAATCCAGAATTCATGTCAGAAGGAAACGCCATTGCAGACCTCCTAAGCCCAGCCCGAGTGTTGATAGGATCACAACAAACGCCTGCCGGGCGAGACGCCGCAGAAGTATTGGCGGCCCTATATCGAAAGTGGATTCCTCCAGCTTCGATTCTTACGATGGACTGCTGGTCATCTGAATTGGCCAAGTTGGCTGCAAATGCGATGCTGGCGCAACGCATCAGTAATGTCAACTCACTGAGCGCGATCTGCGAGGCTACCAATGCGAATGTGGACTCTGTCGCGGTTGCTTGCGGCTTTGATCCCAGAATTGGAAGCCACATGCTTCAAAGTGGGATTGGCTGGGGCGGAAGTTGTTTTCAAAAGGACATCCTCGACCTAGTTTATATTGCCCGTAGTCTCAATCTGGATCACATAGCCAATTATTGGGCATCGGTGATTGAGATGAACGACTATCAACAGAATCGATTTCTCCAGAGGGTTGTCTCCTGCATGTATGGGAGCGTAGCCGGTCGCATGATCTCCGTCCTTGGGTTCACCTTCAAAGAAAACACTTCCGATACGAACAACTCGCCAGCCATCTCAGTGGTAAAAGGGCTTCTCGACGAAGGCGCCATTGTGTCAATTTATGATCCCATGGCCCCGTCCAGCCAGATCTTGGCCACCTTGCGCCTGCCGGAGGCAGAGCTCGAGCGACTCCAAATATGCCAATCACCATACGAGGCTTGCTATAGTGCAGATGCTATTATTGTTGGTACGGGATGGGATGAGTTTAGAACTTCTAGCGAACACCCGGTTGCTGAGCCATATCTAACCATGAACGGTACCAACTCAGCATCTTTGACGCCACCCTTGGAGAAGCCTGGGCGGCTGGACTGGACACAAATTGTATACCGAATGCGAGAGCCAAAATTTGTGTTTGATGGGCGGAACGTTCTTGATGGAGAGTTTTTGGCCAAGCTAGGATGTCGGTATGTGCGGGTAGGCAGCGCATCGGCATGGGATACTGTTGGTCCTAGCAATAACAAGATCTATGTATGATTCCGCTTAGATTACAGAAAGTAGAGTAGTGGAGCTCGGACACTGTACTGTGGTATCAAGGTTGTGTGGGCGGACCCGTCAGAACCACTGTGGCAAGGTCGATCACAGCTCCTATACCACTAGCAAATCTTTAGGAGGAACTTAGGAAGGGATATGGCGAACTCCCGAACGGGCCCACACCACGATCGCTTCGACCTACTATTATGTCACAGTGCATGATAACTATCTATCTTAGTTTTCATGTAGTCGAAACTCTATCGTGTGGGGTGAGTCTAGTAAATCCTGCATGCCGAACTCGTATAGCGAAAGATGGGCCACGTCACTAAAGCAGCTGCAGCGTACTGTGTCGAAAATCCACCATCTCCTTTGGAGTATTGATCTGTTTATCCATTTGTGGTCTTGAGTACTTACACTAGTTAGGTGCTATTTATCTCCAAATCAATACAGTTAAAAGCTTCTGCTAGTCAGCAACTATCTTCTCTGACTATATCCAGCAAGCAATCAGACATGAGCGACTCACCCCTTCCCCCGCCACGTACTCTGCCCAATGACATCACAAAACCGATCCTAGTCGCTGGTGTGAGTACAAAGGCCAATCGGCTTGGATCTATACAATTATCACTCTGGTGTTAACATGGGGTAGGCGGCAGGCTTCTTAGGATCGAATATGGTGGACTACCTGCTCCATCAGGGCCATCATATTATCGGGCTTGATAACTACCAAGGTGAAGCCCTAGAGAATCTGCGTCACCTGGACGGCCATCCCCGGTTCAAGATGATTCGGTCCGTATCAATGCCATTCAATCTCCTCCCCCTTCCAACTCGCAGACTAAGGCGGGCTAATAGAGCCATACATAAACAGCCATAACATCCAATCACCAATCCCGCAACTCCCACCACTCAGCTGCATCTACCACCTTGCCTGTCCAGCCAGTCCAATCAAGTACCAAAAGGACCCCGTAGACACACTCGACACCGCCTACCTAGGGACGCGAAATCTACTCGACCTCGCCCAAGAGCACAACTGCCGAATCCTTCTCTCGAGCACATCTGAGGTCTACGGTGAGCCCCAAGTCCATCCGCAACCTGAATCATACTGGGGCAACGTTAACTCCTTTGGACCGCGCTCATGCTACGACGAGGGAAAACGTGCGGCAGAAGCCCTAGCGTATGCCTACGGGCAGAAGCGCAAGACAGAGATCCGGATCGCGCGCATCTTCAACACATACGGCCCTCGTATGAATGCCAATGATGGTCGCGTGGTGTCTAGCTTTATCGCCGCGGCGCTTTCGGGCAAATCCACCCCCATCACGGGGGACGGGACCGCTACGAGATCGTTCCAGTTCGTCGATGATTGTCTTCGAGGGCTGGAAGCGCTTATGAAGAGTGATTATCAGGCGCCTGTGAACATTGGGAACGATGTGGAATTTTCTCTGAAGGAGCTGGCTGATTTGGTGGTGGAGTCGGTGCATCGACTGACGGGTCGGCAACGGGTCGGTATCGAGTTCTATCCAAGGCCACTGGATGATCCCACGATGAGAAGGCCGGATATATCCCTGGCGAGAAAGATACTGGGATGGAACCCTGTAGTACCGCTAAAGGATGGGTTGATGGAGACGATCCAGTGGCATCTGGATCTTGGAACTCCTTGATAGCATCTTCAGGCTTCTGGGCAGATTGTCACGATAGATAGTGCAGCTGATGCTGTGCTGGTTTTTGCAGCGACGATGTGGTATACTCAGCTACGCTATTAGCAAGTGAACTAGGTTGGTTATTCGCCCAAAGTACTCGCGGGGATCACCCCATACTCTTAGTATTGGAGAGTTGCTCAGCTAGACTGTCGTAGACGCCCTTGGAATAACCGTCCTCGACCATCTCACCCGAATATGTCTCCTCTCAAATCCCCTAGATATGGTAATCTCGAATTCACCATACAGCTACGATGGATTTTTAGAGTACTCTTAAAAGTCACGAAAATGAGGACTATGTGAGGCAAAAAGGTACGTTGTCTCTCAACAGCATTCGACACATCACCAAAGAGACACTGACACCCACGCTTTTTGGACAGTACTGCACGTAAATTTGTCTCCCTCTTTCAAACATATTATAAAGGGTTTATACCACTCGGTCTCACGAAATGTAATTTGAGGTAGCATTGGAGAAGATTGTGTGATGCGCGCATCCCATATCTTCCAGACAACTGTCCCATTCCGAAGCAAACTACAAAATATATATCTAGTTCCTGACCTTCAGCTTTCACATGGATTGCCCGACAGCAGACTAAACCCATCCTGGGCCTATACTACTACACGTATTGGACCAGAACACTGGACTGCCTTCAATTTAATTAGACCCTATCCCCGCTACTTACGGGGTCTGTTAAGGTAGGAGACCAAATTTGGGCCACGTTTTTGGAGACTACTATGACGGCGCAGCTTTGTTACCAGCGGCTGCTAAGCGGATTTTACCTATTCAGTCTCACTCCCAAGGTTCTGGACGCTTGCTTGTAGTAGGACTCACAAGCAACTCAATTAACTGCAGAGTCTTGGCTCGGTGAGCTACATTCTAGCAATGCTCCTGAGCGACGAAAGATGACAACCATAAAACGGTGTATTCGTTCTGGAGATATAAGGGATTGAAATTGGCAGGAATACTGCAGAAATTTACTATTTGCTGTTGAACTTCAGAAATTTTGGATTAGTTGTAGCAAACTGTCCTGTCTAGATGCTTAGTATTGGAATAAATGATCACGTATTCTCTAGAATGCACAGCGGGTTTAGCTTAGTAGTTAATAAGAAATTAGGTTTCAAGGTGGATGATAATCCAGATTATAGACGAAGTCTCGTATAAAGAATAAATATTAGATAGGACACAAACTGCCCTATTCTAAACATACAAACGCACTCCTTCCAATAATAATGTATCACAAAGCAGCCCTCTATTCAACAGGTGCTTGATCGAATTTACCCAACACACGATTAAGGTACAAACCGATAGGCGGGTGCAAAATTAGAGGAGGGCGCCGAGAGCGATACATGGGAGGGCAAGGCCAATCAAGGAACCAGACTATTGATTGTCAGATTGTGTTTGTTATAATAAAGAAGTTATACATACTGCATCGGATTCGGTCTTCTGGCAACAAGCAATGTTCTGTTGGCACTTCTTGTTGAGGATGTCCTGGATGTTGATGATAACTAGAGTCGATTAGCATATATATTCTAATTCATGTTTATCGCTTCGTTGAGACTTACTAGGGATGTCGAGCTTAGAGCATTCATCGAAGAGACCCAGGCCTTGAGATCCAGAGCCACTGCCGAGGAGGTTGCTAAGAGCACCGGCCAGGAGGCCCTCAGCAACATCCGTGGTGTCTCCGGCATAGGTGACCTTGTTGCAGCAAGAAAGCTGGGCATTGTCACCACACTTCTCCGTACCCTGCTTGACAGTCATGCTGTTGGGAACGGGGAACTTGATGTCGCCGTTTGCATGCTGAGCACCACTACCAGCAGCTGCTTTGGGGGCAAAAGGGCTAGCAGCGACCAGGGCGGCGAACAAGGGGATGGCCTTCAACAACTGCATTGTGATGGTGTAGAGAGGGGAACTGGTGTTCTGTGGGGGAGTTGTGGTAGAAGAGAAGATTGAAGAGGATAGGAAGGAATGATGCTTGAGCTGTTGTCTGGATGTTCACAAACATGAGATGAGGGAGCAGTACTTATAGAAGAATTCCAGGCTTGTAATGTCCTAAGGATCACTCGAAGGTCCCCTGATTTGACTGTTTTCAGCAAACCTGTTTATTTCCCCTTTGCCTCTAGAATGCTGCCAAGCATTCCCTCGCCTTAACCCTAGTTTCTCACCACCAGGGACTCTTAAGTAACTCAAGTGGATTTCGTAGGAGTTACAACCTCTATGCTTTACCAGTAACATATGCTCCCTAGCCTTGATTGTAGCTTGTAATTGCTGCACCTTGTTAAGCTAGAGTATTACAGCTTTCTTTCCTAGCATAGGTCATACTCTTGTCCTTTGCCACACGGTTGACAAAAGTGTTATCAGCTGTCTCATGTGATCATCCTTCGTTTTACTACATTAAATACTAACAGGAATGGTATCCGGCATGGATAAGCGTACCTTGTAGTTAGAATCAATACTCACTTACTTGCTGATCGTGGTTTGGGAATGCATGCAATGTAGTATTCCCCACGTTGACCTTACACCGGCATGGCATGTTCCGTAACCTGCACGATCTTCTTACATCGGGAGACCCGCATTGCCATTACAACATAGAATGCGGACCCCCCCTTTACTTTCGCTCTTCTTTTCCTCTTTTCGCGCCTTTTATGTGCAATTCCGCTGTTTCTAGCATTACATACGCTAAGTTCACTCGGAATACGGTGCTCGTGCGCCTATCTTTTAGCTTGATTGCATGCGCCCTTGCGGCACCCAACATAGCGTCCCTTGCATCTAGGAAATTATGTTTTGCTCTCTCAACTCAATATGTTCCGTATACCAACCAAAATATCTTTGCCCTTACTAATGCTAATCTTTCGCTTCTGGCCTTGAGTCATTACTAGGAACGGAGTGAGACACGAAAGGAAACTTTTGGCAAACGAAAACACGCCTTGCTCTGCCGATGTAGCCCTGACCCATGGTCTCTTTGTCTCACATTAGCATTAACCCAACAATGCAGTTAAAAACTTAGTGGTCTTTCTACAGGGACACTCGAGCTATGATTGGATAATGCAGTATTATGTCCAGTCAATCCCTTGCCAACCGCAAAACTGGAGAGAAGCACCCCGTGAAAAGGATATCTTATGTATATCCCTACTATTACCGGAAAATAAGGGGAGTCATTCCGTCTAATCTTACTTGTTTCATCAACCTAATCCTATGTTCTGTTTTGATTCGGAAGACTACCCTGTGACTCAAGCTTCCTACCTGCCCTCACATGCTACTTTTGGCCAGTTGCTAATCTAGCATATTCATGTTATTTACATCTTACTTTATTGGTACCTGGCCTTGCCCCTTCCGATTCTTACTGTGATGCTTCACTCAAATGCGAGTGAGTCTCTTTCCTTTGGGTGAGTGTCGATCATCAGGAACAAATCGGTGGTACTACTCGATAGTGCTGCAATTTGTATATTTTGTATGTGCATATGGGTGTATATAATTCTACCTGGGCCTCTCCTAGCGGAGCTGCGGGCCACTACAAGCACAATTATAGCTATCATTGCTGGATACTCTGTTTGTAGTGTACTATTCCATTTAGATGAGCTTACAGCCCCACTGGTGTATATCGAAGCATAGCAAAGAAATCAAAGCATATAATTATCATTCCACTCATATACGCATTGCTCCATCTCATAGAGGTGTAGATAGTCAATCAAGCTATAGATCACTAACTTGCTTGCTCCCCACGTGTACTTATTCACATTGCCAAGCCTATAGCGTTTGATATATATCATGCACTAGGACTGACTGATTGGCAGCTAGATAACGAGCATACTCGATTTCTGCAGAGAAATAGAATAGGGAAACATTGCTTTCGGAAAAAACAGGATATTTTGATTGAAGCTGCCTAAAGAACTATTCCATGGCGTCTGGTAATTCACGGATAGAGCAGCTGTGTTAGGGTCATGAGCGCTCAGCCCAATCAATGCGTAGGTTTTATCATGTTGCACGGTTGTCTTGTGGGCATGGTATCTGTCGAATAATGCGCCCATTGTGATGTTCCCGCGTCGATCAGCCATGTATCTGAGCCGATAGGTTGCTCCTTTAATGAGGGAAAAAAAAAAAACAGCGGAAGAGGCCTTGTAAGTTCGAGATATCCTCCTCATCAAAGAGCTTCAGAGCACTTATGCCGTCACAAAAGGCATACCCGGTTATTTCGGCAGCGCCGCACATAATCATAACAGCTCGTGCGACACCGACTTCTCGAAGCACCTAATCTAGCCGGTTATAAATTCCTCACCCAAATACGTTGAAACCAATCTCGTCGTAGTATATTCCTGCAGGCTTCAATTTCCATAAATCTAGCCAGTTTAGTTGAAGGTTCAATGTGTAAGGACATTCCTTCTGCAGCGTCTCAAATATACTCAAGCGCCTCTTCACCATCATTGGCGCCTTCTCCAAGCCAGACAATGACACGGTCAGCTTGACCGTAAATTGTCTGCATGAGTGGAATTTGGTGGGCTTTCTCTCCTTCATTCTCTTGGTCGATACATATTGCATCGACCCAGAAACACCGTTCGAACTGTTGATTCCGAAGATGGATAGGTCTGTGTGGAGATTGTCTGTAATATGGGTTTTATAACCGTCTATAAAGATGGTCTGGGGGTTGCTCCTAGTACCCCACACATAGGACAGAGCCTCGTAGGGGTGGGACCTTCGGCGTTTCTCATGTAGAGAGTGGTTGAAGAGCTGACAGTGTATATGGTCTGTCTCGTTTTCAGACGGTATTAGGCGAAGTAAGCGAATGATGTTCGGCTCTCGAAACGGGGAATGTGTATAGAACGACATCTTCTTTGGGTTTCGGAAAGTTGTGCTTCAGTAAAATGTGTCAAAAATCAAAATTTGAATCAACGTCTAGTCACCTCAATAGTCTTGATAGATCACATGGGGTGAGGGCAGCATGCATAAATATCCAACTAAGGCATCGACCGATAGTGAGTCCTCCAGCAAAACTCACTACTAGGTATTATTTAGTATATTCAGCGTTCCGTTGGTCTACTTTAGTTATTAGAATCTAGTGTACCTCCTATCCTATAGCTTCAAACTATCATTCACGTATTGATTAATCCTTAAGACACATACTCGTGTAGAATAAAACTCATCAATAAATAACACATTCTCTAGAAAGGACATAGGAAGAATAGAAAGAAAAGAAAAGAAAGAAACCCCCCGTCAACATCCTACATCCACACCCTAGCCCCCAAGTACCTGTCTGTACAAGAAATAAAACCCAATATGATACACACTTAATAAAATTCACACCCAAAACCTCCTCAGAACAGAAACAAACCCCCCAGAAATTGACCAAGCACACCAAAGAAAAATCCCCGAACCCCAAACGCCATTCCTAGCAAAAAAGAGGCTTCTCCTTACCTGTAGCCACTGTCGCAGCTGTAGCAGATTCCTCCGCCCCCCATTTCCGGGTACCAAACCTCACACCAGGAAAGACCACCGCGCCCATTCGACGTTCTTTCTTCGTCTTGGGAGGCGCCTCTTCGGTTACTGTTGTAGAGGACATGGACGAAGCGAGAGATGCCACTGAGCCACGACTGCGGAGAGGGGGCTTGGTTGATGGAATGGCGGGGAGGCGGATGTTTGAGAGTTTCGGAGCCGCGGCTGCTGTTGCTTGGAGGAGGTTGATGATTTCCACGAGGGACTTGCGGCGGCTGAGGCGCCAGGCTGGGAGGCCCTTTTCGTCTTTGGAGGGGGTTGTGGTTGTGTCTTCTGAAGTGGGCTCGGTTTCCTCAGGGATGTCTTCTATCAGACGGCTTTTGATTTCGGGGAGCTTTTTGCTGGTAGTGGCGGTGGAGATGATGATGTTGTTTTTGTTGGAGTGCTTGTTGTGCTCGGGTTTTATCTCCTTTGTATCATCTTTCTTGTTCGAGGTCTCGCCTACAATGTCAACAACTGTATCCGAAGATAACTTGACTAGCGAGTCGATATCTCCGTTGAAGCCCCCACAATGATAATCTTCATCATCATCGTCCTTCTCAACAATCCGGATAGATGGTCTCTTGAGTAGCTCACTATGGTTCTCTGACAAGGGTCCAGGTTTGTAGAGAGGAGTATCCTTAGGTGGGACAGCTGGTGGGGTGCAATTCCGTTTGTGTCTTCCACGACCCTCGAGACAGGATCTGAAGAGCGTAGAGAGGATATTCATCATTTCCTTTGTCTTCGGGCTTGATAGATGATGTCGATGAGGTGCTGAGGGTTTATATTACTTTGACAGGGGCTGTTTAGGGGGGGGTGTTTTGTTTGGGTTTTGTCCGTTTGGGATATTTTGATGCGGGGAATTGGGTTGTAAGTTGGATTTGGCTCTGGGAGTTGGTAAGGAGGCTTTTAGAGACGTGCTTGATTTAATGCATTGGTTTATGCAATGCGATGTGGATGGATAGATGTTCCTTTGTTTGGCATGGGAGAAGGGAGATGGGGAGGTAAGTAGGTAGGTGGTGGGTGAAAGTGAATGATTGATCTTGTGGGAATGGGTTATATGGGCGGGGGTCCTGGTTGCCGTGCGTTACTTACGTTTATTCTTGCAATATTTACATTTTGTGGCAATCGTCCTAGTTACTGCACTTATACGCAAGGAGGATAGGTGGACGTAAGGCACCGTTCGTGCTACGCTTGAAGGTTAGGTACCTGATTTCAGAGGCATGGATTGGTTCGGGGATCGTTTGGGGACAGTCTGCACATGGTGAATGTGAGGTTATTGTTAAGTGTGCTTGTGCAGTGCAAAGTTGATCATAATTTGTAGTTCATGTGTGATATATATGGCTAGAGCAACGATGTTTGGTTTAGGTGGTTGTAATGTACCCCGGCCCGTTAGGGCTGGTTCCCAATTAGGTTATATTGGGATGGATCACGAGAACAGCCAATTTTCAGTCATTGTTCATGCAGCGAACGTGTACCTTTTTGATGGGTTTATTATTCCGACTTCGTGGGTGTCATGGGTTATTTCCCTTCCTCGTTGGGTTTTAGTATTTATTGAAATTCTACTTATTTCTTCTGTTCTTTACCAGGATACCCCTTCAAGCCGTAAGGGATGACGTACTATTGGCTCATGCGCAGATTGTCCATGTCATCGTTGCATTGCAAAAGTATAATAGTTCTATGCCTTACGTGGGACTCTGTCTGTACCTATAGAGTTATACGAAGAAAAGCTATCAACGAAAATAAATAACCACTCAAAGCTTGCTTTGCGGCGTTGCCGTGTACAACGACTGAGACCGCTGCACCGCCTGCAGGGCCTCCTTCTCAATGCGCTGGAGCAGCTGCGCACAGGTGGGAATATCGTGGATCAATCCGATGACCTGACCGGCAGTCCAGACCTAGAACGAAACGATTAGCAAGGGTTCAGCACGTTTCCCCGGGAATTCGAAAAGGGGGGCGTGGAAGAGGAAAAGGAAAGAAGAATATGCATACTCCGAAGTCAACGTCACCATTCAAGAAGACCTCCCGGCCCCTCTTTCCACTAACGAACGGGGCAACTTCGCTGAACTCCCCGGTCTTGCTCTCCTTCTCCACCTTCAGCGCCTCCTTCGAGACCTTATTGGCGTACAGCCGGGTCGTGTTCTTCCACCGTCTCAGTACCAAAGCGGTATCGTTCTCATCAGATTTGACAATGGCTTCCTTCACGTTGTGGTGAATGGGGGCTTCAATCGTGCACATGAACCGCGTGCCCATGTTGATTCCTTCGGCGCCTAGCGCCAAGGCCGCGGCCAGGCCCTGTCCATCGGCGAATCCACCCGATGCAATGAACGGTACGTCCAGTTCTTGACGGGCACGGCTGAGGAGGATGAAGTTGGTGATATCGTGCTCGCCGACGTGGCCGGCACACTCGAAGCCGTCGATTGACAGGAAGTCAACACCAAGCTTGACGGCCGACTTGGCGTGGCGGATCGTCGTGCACTTGTGCAGGATGGTTGTTCCGGCTTTCTTCAGTTGGGTAATTACAGGTCCGGGGTTGTTTCCGGCCGTCTCCACAATTTTAATGTCCTCGTCGATGATGACCTGGGCGTAGGCGGCATAGTCTGGGGGCACAAGGGCAGGGAGGAGAGTCAGGTTTACGCCGAAGGGCTTCTTGGTCATGGAGCGGCATTTCCGGATTTCTTTGCGTAGGTCTTCGGGAGTTGGTTGGGTGAGGGCAGTAAGCTGGACAGTCATTAATACGGTGTTTTCATTGTTACTTCATATGTGGCCGATTGACGTGGTACGTACAATTCCAAGTCCTCCGGCGTTGCTAACTGCTGCTGCGAGTTCGGCATATCCGACCCATTGCATGCCGCCCTGTACAACAGGGACTGTGAGCCGTTAGTGGAGCTCAAACAAATCCTGAAATAGAGTAAATACCTGCGATGCCTAGCTTCCTCGTCAAGGCCGTGTTGAAGGGCATTTTGTTGTGTTATAGACAAATATTGGGCGTAGGTTCTATCTCCAATGAAGAATGTAATCAGAGAACGGCACAGTTATATATATCTATCGGCGAAGGGTATCACAAGTTTTAAGTATTACTGAAGAAAGTGTTCAAAGAAATGCGATTACTTTGTATCCGCGGTGGTTTTGCCGTGGGGAAGAGTTGCCGAGGTTCGACTTTATGGCCGACCGAAGGTCGGTCAAGATTACTATTCAAAAGGTCCTGGGGAAGAACAACAATGCGGGGGAATTCCGGAAATCGACAGCTGTGAAAAATAGACCATCCTGACAGGCAACATGGTAACCCGCCCTCTTATATGGTATGATTTGTGCAGCATTTTCCCGAATATCCTGAAATGTGTTGCAGGAGACGCCGTCTCCGCATGTGATAAGTGGCGAGTTATCAAGTGACCGCATATGAAAATTGATGCCTTATCCACCGCCGCGTGACTATTCCGTACGATTTGAAAAGAGCCTCGAATGCTTCTCCTCCTCATACACAGAAATATCGAGCGTAGATGTATCTATGTATCTACTATCCTTACAAAATTAAGTGATTCCCAGGACGTATAAAGATAAATTCTTTTATAGCTGGATAAACCAGAACGCCATAAAATGCATAGGTATGAGCGGATGTAAATCACAACTGAGAAAAGATACCCTAAACCATCTGTTTCGCTCCCGTTTGACTGGTAACCCACTGCTCGTGAAGCTTCTTCTGTCTCTCCCAATCCTTCCGAAGCTTCTTGGACCGGCTCTTGGTGATTTCCTCGCCGGCCGCATCGCGGGTGGGAAGACCCTCGTCGTCCCAGGCGCTATACTCATTCGTCCGGTACATCTCCAAATGGCTAAGCTTGCCCTTCTCCAGCCTTTCCAGAGCCTCCTTTTCCTTCTTCTCCTTTTCCAGCTGCTTCTGCTGCGCCCGCGCAGCCTTCTCTTCCCGGGCCTGGATCAGTTCGCGAGTCACCGGGCGGACGAGGGCAGGCTGGTTATCTCTGTCCTCGAGATAGACACCGAGTTCAAACAAATCAATGTCTCGGACACGGTCGCAAAGTGCCAGTACCTCCTTGCCAATGCTATCCGACTCCTCGAGCGATGACAGCTTGGTGCGGAAGTTGCTCAAGACGTTAGCATAAGGTTTTGTGGATTCTGTAACTTCCTGCTTAGGGAGGTCTTCACGGTCGACGATCTCAGTAATGGTCTTCGCGCTAATCCCTGTCTGCGCCCGTGCAGCTTGTCGCAGAGAGTCGCGTATGGAGGACAGTGGGAACAAGAACGGCTTGGCCTCCTCTGGAATATCAATGCCAGACCAGCCAATTTCCTGGCTGTCAGCTGGGGCAGCGCCGTTGAGGCCAAATATATTGACCATCGAAGTTACCCATCGTGCGACAGCCTCGACGTCCTTGGGGTTGACAGCGGACTTGTCTGTGCTGTTGTATTTCGTGATAAGCTCAGAGATCGCGGACATGGCTCCAGGGGTGTTGAAGGAGTCGCACAGGTGCTCATAGACAGTCTTTTGAGCATCCACCAAAGCAGTGGCAAGAGTTCCGTCCGTGCCTGTGCCTTTCAGGGCGATAGGGTCTTTCATCTTGATGAAAAAGTTGTTCACCTTTTCTTCCCACGAGCTACCAGCGCTGACAAGGTCATCGGTAATTTCGACACCATCCTTCCAGCCACCAAGCAAGAACACGATTCTCAAACTGCGTGGTGTCCACTCCTTCCTTTCAAGTGCCTCGCGAATAGTAGTAAAGTTCTTAAGGGATTTGGACATCTTGGAGCCCTGGATGGACAGGTGGCCCATGTGGAAGAAATAGTTGACCCATTGCTCGTCATGCGAATGACCCTTTGCCCAGTATGCCTCACTCTGCGCAAGTTCGTTGTCATGGTGAGGGAACGCAAGATCGACACCACCCGAATGGATGTCCATCTGCTGACCCAGCCTTGCGGAAGCCATCGCAGAGCATTCAATATGCCACCCCGGTCTTCCCCGACCCCAAGAGCTCGCCCAGCTGGGCTCACCGGGCTTCGAGGCCTTCCAAAGGGCGAAGTCAGACTGTGATCGCTTATCTGTAGATTTCTTAGTCAATGAGCCCTCTCCTTCAGCTAGCAACTTGCTATCTGAGCGGTTCCAAGGCTCCAGCCGGGCGTAAGGGTATCCAGCGGCTTCGAAAGCGTTAATATCAAAGTAGACAGAACCATCTTCCGTGACGTAGCCGAATTTGTTCGAGACAATCTTTTCCACGAAATCAGCAATCTCTGCGCCATATTCAGTCACCCGGGTGATCTCATTTGGGTCGAGGACGTTCAGATCACGCATATCCTTCAAGAACCGTTCCTCATATCTCTTCGTCAACCTGGTGAAGATGCCATGATCATCTGCGTTGATCGATGACGCCTTCAACGAATCCAAGTATGGCAGGAGAAGATCTTGAGCTTGTGTGTAGAATTTCTCTGCAAAGCCCTTGGGCTGCTCGGCCTCGCCCAAGCGTTCCGCCTCCGCAAGCACCTGTGCTGCTGACGCAGCAGTCTTGATATGCATTTTAGCCTTCGCTTCATCGTCGCCGGCCTTTTCGTTGCCCGGCAGGGGCCTTCCATTCAGCACAGCGGCGTAGGTCTTCTCCACCGCATCCTTGTATTGAGACGGGGGCAAATCGGGGCTCAGCAACGGCAAATTTTTCTTCACGTATGCAGTGTATGCTTTCTTGGTGACGTCCAGAACTTCGGCATCAATCGTAGGGTGCTCGGAAACGAACTCGGCGAATAAGTGCTGTTGACGTGCTCTAAGGATGATCTGTGGCTCGTTAACATCGCATGCCACCAAGCCGTAGAGGCAAACCGAATCGCAAAACATATTTTCCAATGCATACCTTATCATCAACGTCGGTGATATTCATAACGAAATTCACATCAAACTTGAAGTAGTCGCGCATGATACGCCGAATGATATCAGTGCTGACATAGTTCCTGGCATGGCCCAAGTGGGCATCATCATAGACAGTCGGTCCGCACGCGTACCAGGTAACCTTCTTCCCTGATTTATCGATGGGAATGAAAGGGTTCTTGGAGCGCGTTAAAGAGTTCCAAACTTTAAGAGGAGGGAGATGCTTTTCGGCCTCAGGATGTAGCGTTGGCTGCTGCCATGGCGGCTGTTGGCGCGCAGTGGCCATAGATCTAGATCTAGAAATTTGGAGCACGGGGTAAAAGAGCGACAATCGTGGTGGCGACCGAGTAGTGAAGAAATGGGAGACCAGTCGAGAAAATCGGTGAGAGGGGAGGGGCATCAGGAACGGAGCTATAAAAAGAGGGACAAATAATACCACCGGGAGGGGTGCAATGCCTGGCTGGAGGCCTGAGAACAACCAACGTGAGTCAAGCATTCAATGGATGAGCCAGCGGGCAAGCAACCAATCAGATCTCTGTCTTTCATAGCGGTCTGAGCAGCACCCTAACTAACATGCCCTGAGCCCTAATCATCATCCCCATCAGGTCTAGAGCGGATGATGGGCAGTGACGGCCCCAGAAAGATTACTAGAGCTTTTGAGCTTGTCTGAGATTTTGCGATTGCGAAAGAATATCCGTAGCAACACCACAGGTGCAGCCACAATGCCCTCTCCCTTCCTAAACCCCGGCGCTCAGTCGCAACTCGACAGCCTCGCCCTTCTTCAACTCCGCAGAGATCAAACGATTCCGACTATCCTCCAACTACACGATGAAAAGAACCCAGGATACAAGGAAGGAAAAGTCACCAACACCCGGTTCGGCTCATTCCCGCATAGCACCCTTTGCCATCAGCCATGGGGGTCACAGATCATTGCATCCAAGGTCGACACAGGATCGCGCGGTCGCATGCAAAACAAAAAATTGAAGCGCAAGGCGGACGAGCTGGATTCGTCCACCCAAGCCGAAGATGGAAACAAACCTTCTCCGCAAACTGCAGTAGCCGCCTCCAGCGGCTTCCTTCACCTTCTTTACCCTACTCCCGAATTATGGACCGCATCGCTCCCTCACCGTACGCAAGTTGTTTACACGCCAGACTACAGCTACATCCTCCATCGCCTACGCGCACGCCCGGGAAGCACTGTCATCGAAGCGGGAGCAGGAAGTGGCTCTTTCACACATGCTTCCGTCCGGGCAGTGTTCAACGGGTATCCGTCGGATGACCAGGCGACAAAGAAGAGAAGACTAGGCAAGGTCTGCAGTTTTGAATTCCACGCGCAGCGGGCGGAGAAAGTCCGCGAGGAGGTGAAAGAGCATGGACTCGATGGGCTAGTCGAAGTAACACACCGCGACGTTTACGAAGATGGCTTCCTACTTGGGGATCCGAAGACAGGCAAGTCGCCAAAGGCTAATGCCATCTTCCTTGATCTGCCTGCTCCCTGGTTGGCCGTTAAGCATCTTGTTCGCAATCCACCTACAGGCGAGGAATCACCGCTTGACCCGTCCTCTCCAGTTTATCTATGCACATTCTCTCCCTGTCTCGAGCAGGTGCAGCGCACAGTCAGCACCCTTCGTCAACTCGGCTGGCTGGGAATCTCGATGGTGGAGGTTAACAATCGCCGGATCGATGTAAAACGGGAGCGGATCGGGCTAGAGTACGAAAATATTCGCGGGACAATTGTGTTCCCCAAATCTGTCGACGAAGCGGTTGAGAGAACCCGTGCTCTTGAGGAGCGCTCGCAGAAGTTCCGTGAGAGTCAGAATCAAAGTGACGACGAGAGTACCCCGGCCCTTAAAACTGAAAACGAGGGAAATGAAGACGATACCGCCAACACAAATATGTCTGCTCGCTCACGAGAGTATGAGCTCCCGGGATATAAGCAAGGCCGCGTACTGACCCGGTCAGAGATGGAGCTGAAGAATCATACATCCTATCTTGTCTTCGCTGTTCTGCCGCGGGAATGGACAGAGGTGGATGAACAGCGCTGCCGTGATAAATGGCCGTCAAACCGGGTGCAGGAGCCTCAAGGACCATCGAAGAGTAAGAAGCAAATAAAAAAGGAAGCAAAGGAACAACGTAATAAAGAGAAACAACAAAAGGAGGGACAGGGACAACCGGAAACAGAGTCTCAAAAGGAGTGAATGTGACTGGTTAAGGATTGGCATACGGGAACCTATGCATTCAACGAATGTATTATGTTCTATTCTTAAGTAAATATTGTTACTTTTACTGGTTTTTGATATCAGACATGGGTCAAAACTAGAGCTGCAGCCATATCCAAAGGGGCTAACAGAATTATACTAATGGCGAGCTAATGTGCTCATCCAAAAGAGGCTATAAATAGATGATCTCCCTTGGGCAGAAGTCAAGAAACATGGACTTGTTCTCATTATGGCAAATGCAAAGATGTCTATGTACAAAATGGATATATGGTCAATCCTAGGCACCTGGGATTTAGCACATAGGATATTAAAGCCGTCAAGGTGGGTATTGCAATGAATGATTGAATATTATTCTGGCCAACTAGAACCAGAAGATGCGGGACAGGACTCTATAGATTGTTCTCCGCCTTGAATTTGTCCCACGCTTCGTTCAGTGCACCGAACACTGCACCAGCAATCATCCGCTGCTCTGTAGTGGCATCGGTAGGAATCTTGATCAATAGTTAGCTGCTGCAATATCGTATTTAAGAGTATTGGCGTACCTTGTCTGGGTGCACCTTGGCAATCCCCTTCATATACTGCACCTTGACCTTGTTCGGCATGATCAATTCGGACATGTTAATCTTCTTCCATCCAGCCTCCGGCCACAAAACGCTATCTAAGCTAGCCAGAAGCGCTCGTAGATTGTCCTGTTTTCCGTTCTTCCAGGTAGCCAGTCGAGCATCGACACTGTCCGTAAGGGCGAACTTCTCTTCATCGGCACGCTCGGCAGCTTTGTTAGCTTCTCGCAAACGGCTGACAGCAGCGAAGTCTGCAGATGAAGAATGGCCACCTTGAAGATCAGCTAACGCAGATCTCTTAGGGGCAGGAGCCGGTGGTCGCTTGGCAGGCGCTGAAGGCTTTGAGGCAGGTTTGCCGATGCCAGCAGCCTTCTCACATCGGTTGCGGCCCTGGATACTCGTGCTACCACCGTGGCCGTTCTCAACTGCCTGTTTCCATACCAGCGCAGCATCTGCCCATCGCTCCAATTGCTCCAAAGCCTCAGCCTTGCGAATCAAGGCCTTCCCAAAGAAGTCTTTCATCGGTTTACTAGATTCACCGTTCCCGACTTCGATAATCTCAGCCTCTCCTTTTAAAGGGCCAATCAGGTCCAGGATTGTATCTGCATCGCTAATGGCCACCTTAGGTTCACCAGTCTTCAGCGCCGTCATGGCACGATTGCTGCGGATCATAATGGTAAGGGTATGTTTCTCCGGCAGCATTGACAGTGCTGAGGTAAAGGCTTCGTGGGCAGCTGCGTAATCGCCTCTCTTGTAAGCTTCGGCCGCCTTAGTCCGGTAGCGATGCGCTGATACCAGTGCCTCCTGAGGCACTTGAGGAATAACTCGGGGGGGGGCTTTCGGTCGTGCAGGCAAAGGTTTAGATGTTGTAGCCGGCCGTGCGGGCTGGGCCGGTGAGGGTGACTGTCTCGACCGCTGAGCGGGTTGCGAAGCGGAAGATTCGAACAAATCGACCTCCTGCGCAGGAGCCGGATATTGCGCTGTTGGGCGCTTCCTTCTCGCCGGGCTGACATAGGCCTGTGCTGACTGCTCCTCCACGGCAGATTTGTTCAACCTGTTTCTGAAATCCTTCGTTTGGACTGGGTGCTGTTGTTGCTGCCGCATAAAAGCGGGTTGCTGCAGGCTCCTATCTCCAGATGGGGAATGTTGGTTTCGATGATTGTTGCTGGGGGCGTGAGGTGAGGGTCCATCATTCGACTGGGTAGGCTTGCGTGAAGCACGGGGATCTAGACCGGATTCAAGAAGGAGAGCTTCATCAGTGAAGTTGGCTGGCTGCTTTGGGGACTGACCAGGAGCCCGACGGCGATCACCGGGAAAGGACTCCTCACGAGCAGACGCCTCTTTCAGCCACCGGGGTTGACTTGGGTCATGGTCTGTATTCAAATCATTGACGACTTGCTGAACCTTTTTGCTACCAGACTTCCAGAGTGAGTTCGCTGTTTTCAGTAAGTTATTTCCAAAGGCAGCGGCCATCTGTGACGGATCTCTCTCTGGTGTCGAAGGTGAGCGATTGTCGCTACGACTCCTTGAAGCATGAGCTCGTTCTTGCTGCATCCATGACGGAATGTCCCGGTCTGGCCTCTCAGCCCGGTCTCGACTCCGGCCTGATTGGCTCGAAGAGCTATCTTCGACCGTTGGTCTGCTCCTGGACTTCTGCCGAGCTTCTTCATGCGCCTGCGTAAGAAGCAACGACACAGCAGCTTGTATATCAATCCCAGACGACGTCATTCGCAGGGCTTGACTAGCTTTATCTGCAGGAAACCCCATATCGACAAGCTCCGCGGTTGCTCGGTCAACCCCATTTGACGGCCTGGGAGATGGAGTATGTGCTGCACGTTCCGGAGTAGGCGGTTTGGCCGGCGGTTCAGGGCGGCGGACTTCAGAAACGGGCTTACCCAGCAAGCCCAGGAAATCATCGTCGTCAGGCTGTGCAGGTTGTGGTGGCGCACTCGGCTTAAGCTTCAGCTGATTAAGACCGAAAGGGTCATCATCGTCGTCCATAAACGACATGCCACTGCCTTGTGGTGTTGGGGCAGATCCATTGGAAATGGGTTGCGGTGAATATATGTCCATCTGCGGTGACGGGCTGGGGCTTGGGATGGGGAAGTGCGTCGATGCATCTACTGGTGCTGAAGCGTCAAAGGCGGCCAGGAGGTCATCTTCATCAGCCGACTGTGCCTTCTGCTGAGTAGAACTTGTTTCAAATCCGGCAGGTGTGTTGCTTCCCCCTTTTTCCAAGTTGTCCCAGAATTGAGTATTCTGAGCTCCGTACTGCGTTTCAAACCGAGACCGGTTCTCCGCCTCCTTCTTGGCCCTCTCTTCCTGTAGTCTCTTCTGTTGCTCGACAAGGGACAGATTCCTATTCGGATTGGATAAATTGAAAGAAACGAGATTGGCAAAGCTGTCCTTATCTGGTGTCGCAGACTTGGAGGGCGGAACTGAAGCCCCAGAGGAAGCAGAAAGGGGAGTAGACCGGCCGGAGATATCATTTCGTCTCACACTGGGAAACAAGAGGCCGGAGCTCATGGGTGGGGGTTTCCGGGGGTCATTGGATGAGTTAGAAGTCCAATTCAAACCGCTAAGGTCATCCATGGCGATAGTCAAGTTAATAGTAATGGGGAGTTGTCTGGGAGGACTGGATTAGGATAGAGGTCGTAGGTAAGTGGTTCCATGGTCTAGTCTCACCATTAACGGTTGAGTGAGCTGATCCTATTTGGGCGATAGGATGATTGATGTATAGACCATCTGAATACATTCACACGCAGGCATTAATCAATAAACGACTACTTGGCGTTTCACACTAGAGGCAATGTGCTGTTCGGAGTTAAGTGTTCACTTCCCCTGGAACGAGGGCCGCGGTCGTCATTGTGGCTGAGCAAGCTAGCGTGGTGTGGCTGATATCGCCCGGGCACTTGGCACGTACTACCAAATATAGGCCCGTAAGGAGACCAATGGGGGGTACCTTAAGTCATATCTTTAAGGCGTAAGTTAGTTAACGTATTCGGCAAGCGAGCGGCCTTCCTCTGTATTCCATATAAAACAAATTAATAGTGTTCAAGGTGGTATCTTAGTCACCAAACCACATTTTATTATCTCAAGATGTCGCTTACTTGAAATGTCTGCTTTACCTCTTACATTTAGGTACGAACATGAGCGCCCTCAAACCTTGACCACCAAAACCACAAGGTACACGAGCATACTTTGCCTTGAAATTGATTAGCCGATTAGAAGCAGAAGAGATGTGTGATAACCCAGATCGACTTTACGACAGCCGGCGGCTGCATTCATGGCCACCCCCCTGCCAACGGCAACTGGCAGGTTTATATCAGTCTGCTCGGCCAGAGTTTAAGGAAATACTATACTCGATATTGAGGCCAAGGCTTCCTTACTCTTGGAGTGGCAGTATCGGGATGAGTATAGCAGTTGCCCGTTTGAACTGTTGCAGTCTATTACTGGGCCTTTTAAGCGGATGTATACTGCATCGATTTCACAGGATAGGCAAAAGTGTCAGGCGCAGAATCAATAGGATAAGCAAAATAGTGGTGAGCAGAGAGCAAATTTCTAAAGCCCCCCGACCTGGGGAGGCCTGGGACAAAATGTGTCGCAGAAGGGATGCGAAGGGATGATGGTCTAGCTATACAGGCAGCAATATGGAGAGCAACAGAAAATCGCAGACGAGGAGCAGAGAAGCGCAGACTAGTAGGGGAGCTTCGCCGCTCTCCTCGCATCGCTGGTCGCCTTTGAACTATATGCCCAACTCAGTTTCCCTAATACGGCCGATACAGTTTGTATCGCGGCCCTTCTGAGGGGTCATGGTTGCCATCTGGTCCCTTGTCGGTCACCACCGCTTTTGTGTCTCAGGGAAGAGTATTCGTCCTGGGTTTCCTGTTGGGCCCCACCCATCGCACCCAACGTTGATCAGCGATCTGATTCATTCAACTCAGGCGCCGCTGCAGAATATCGTCCGCTAAATTAGGTAGAGGTCGGGAGAAAAGCAAATCCAATAACGCAGGATGACTATGGAGCCCACCCCACTATAGATAACAAAGTGATTGCGGGGAAATAGCACATTGGCAGGCTGTGTGCTTCGGCGAAGTCTAGGACATACGATGCCAATCACGAATGCAATTTCGAACACAATACACCGGAGAATCTCACAGAGCTATCGACAGTCGTCTCGAGCAGTATATCATGATGGACAATACTTTATCCACTCTACATACACTGATGAGGTCTTGCGTCACTTCAAGTGCGATGTGACTGAGGATAAGTGGCGGATACGATCGTGGTAAAATCGTCTAACGTGTACGATCGTCAACGCGCCTGTAATAAGAAACAATGAGAGTCGGACCTTCCTAGGGTGCTAAAGAATAGCCAACGTAGGTGTGAAGCAGATTTGAGGTCGCATCGACCACCTCTTTGTTGTGTCCTGTGTAACTCTCATTACTTGCCAACGTACTCCGTGCTGGAAAGTCAAAGACTGTATTCCTGTTTTCGGTCCTGCCGAACATTGACCGAGACGACTAATTGGACCATGCAACTATGTGATTGTGGAAGCGCATTGCGAGGTAGTCAAGGCTGTTGTCACAAATCGTCGAGAAACACCCATTATAGAATGAAACAATCGGTGCACCAGCGGTCTCATGTGGAGTCCTGTATCATGGTCAAGTGTGCTCTGCATGTGCCGAAAATTTGGCCAAATTAGAGGGAAAGCAGTAGCGTTTCATAACACCTTTCTAGTGATGTCAGATATAGAGGCATTAGCGTTGCGGGGATTCTTGTTGCACAAGGCCAACCTATTCCGGAAGGAGCCAATCATGAGTAATTCACCGGGATTTGCCACGGTTCAAGGTGCTGAGATTGGCAAAAGAGATACTAGAGGTGATCTGTGCTCCCATAGTACTAGCGGCCACCGCGGGGTTATGCTACTACTGTTTTCTTTGACGAGTTCTGAAGGTGTGGGTCAGGTAGCGTACAAGAGGCATCGCATTTACCTTTGGCTCACGACTTTGGCTCACGCTAGCTATGAGTTCAAAAAGATGTTATTAAAGAGGGTATGACAGGTTTAAATGAAGCTGTCCAGACCGCCGTTGGCCGCCGTTTTCCTTTGTTCGGAACAAGTCTAGAGACGATCTAGAAATGTCCGTGTCCCACTCCTTGAACAGGACCTCAGGGAGGCTCAAGTCAAAAATTAGCTCCCGGGCCTAGAAATTCGGGATTAGATTCCTGAAGCACGACCAGTAGGTAGATCATACGGTGACAGGATGGTCAGGGTGTCAGGTATAAGAGATCTCAGTGGTTAAGTATGGCCAAGAATGATATTAGAACTTCAAGCGTATGAAGCTATTAATGTGTTGGAACTGACTCGATATCTACTTTTAGCATCAGAAAGACTCATAAGGGGCAAGAAAGTATGACTAATAAGAATGTTATATAAGGAATGGACAGTTGGATATTGAGGTAGTACGGAGCACAGCAGATGAATTTACTGGAAGCTCGCTGTCATATCATTATGTACTTCTCCTGGCCAATTGGGATGTGAACTGTCATGTGATTCAACGTGATTTACCGGTTCTGGATCAGCAATGAGTTCGGCTCCTGAGCTAGTTCAACACGTAGCACACGTAGCAATGAAACAAAGCATATTCTATGCTTGCCTCGATCTCAGAATCCGACCCGTAATATGCATCAAAAACCTAGAACGTGCCAATGTCTTTCTTTGTGTATTTGAGGGGTTATTGTCCGAGATTTCTTCGATATTTTCATTTGGACCCTGTCAATAACACAACTCAGTCCGACGATTGGTAAATTCTTCTAAGTCGGACCGTAGTCTTGTACACGGCCTGCACCTGTCAATATGCATACACACAGTTGATGCATCTAAAATCCTTCGACAATGAATATAACCACTCAGATCCATTCAAATCACACCTTGCTTTTTCTGCCGCGTGGAGGCGCACTTGTTCATCTTGCTAATCATGCCACTATATACTGCAGCATGTCAGAATGACAAGTACTGAGGAGGTACAATCAGCAGTATCCTCCAATAGTTAACTACCTCT
Source organism: Aspergillus leporis (assembly GCA_009176345.1). Taxonomy (NCBI): domain Eukaryota; kingdom Fungi; phylum Ascomycota; class Eurotiomycetes; order Eurotiales; family Aspergillaceae; genus Aspergillus; species Aspergillus leporis. Next base: position 42,170 of record ML732180.1, on the reverse strand, counting down.
TTAAATAATATAATCACGGCCTCTCCGCTAATAAAAATAATCGCTGAACGGCGGAGTTTCGGTGAAATTGAACCGCGCGCGCGGAAAGTAAGTTACAGGAAAGTTTAAGGTATCAGGGTAATTCCCGACGTGTCCTCAATTTTTGACAATCTGTGGTTGTGCCCTGGGTGGGAGAAAAAAAGTTAAACGTGAAACCCGCGCAACCCGGCAGTATGGCCGGGGGCCATGTCATCACATTAGCGCGTGCAGCTGGTATGGTTGACGTCTGGGATGAGATGCTAACCCTAAATTGAGGGGTAGACAAAATAGTCCAGGCTGACCTTGTCATGGTAGGAATAACCGGGATTTGTGTAATGAAGCTTGGGATATGGCGATATCTAGTACATAAAAATGACTACTGAGTCACTGACTGACACAGGTACTCTGGAAATTCAGTGCTGGAACGATCTCCATATTTTGCTTATTCGGTACACTCATTATATGCATGGAGTACGATAACTGACAAGGCAACAACTTCCAATATTTCGTGAAGTAATCATACAATACTCGCTTACAGTGGGGCTCCTGCGCGATACATTCCCTTGGGTCCTAAATTGTTTCTAGTATCTACCATGAGACGGTCGAGAACCAAGACATTCCTGGGGCGCCTTTAATTTCCGAATTCCTACTAATTAGGGGTTTCATAGGGGGAAATGATTAAGAGCGCTTATATCTACGATAGAAGCAGGGTTCGAGAAAAGGATGCCAATAACTGATCGCCCGTGATAGGTGGGTATAATGTACGGCTGGATACATTCAGAGCATGGTAGGCCCAGTCATCAATCAGTATTTCTCAAGAAGGTTGGTGGTTGGTATGATTCCCATTGTCTGGCCACAATAGCTTTGTTAGGTTTCCCATTGTCATGTGAAATCAGGGTGCTGTGTACGGGGTATTGTGGGTATGTTCCTGATCCTGCACCGTACTGTGTGTGTATGTACAGACACACCCACGTCCACGGGAATCAATTCAGATGGCAATAACTGATATAAATGCATGAGTGTATCATTACAATATCTATCTAAGAAGTTATCATAAGTTTGGGTAGTTCCTTGTGCCTTGCATATGGCAACCTATCATAAACGAACAGGGGTTGGCGAGGAAAGGGGAACTGGTTCTTTTGACTTCAAAGGAACCTGTCCGAGATTAAGAGATCGTGGTGCTAGCAGTAGTTGGCTGATCTACAGCCGTTTTAAAATGAAGGGTGTCGGATCGTTGCTTTCCTCCGACGCAGAGATATATGGTTTTAATAAAAAACGATAGGTGGTTTGGACGTAGACTGGCGAGGGAAATCTAGATCCGCATGCTTGGGAAAAGGCAAAGGACCCGAAATGGCTCTGTGCGCGAGGTTCCAAATGCTGGTACACCGTCCGTGCTCCCTTTCTAAAGGTAAGAGGTGCTCCTCCTTTTTTCTCTCTTTGGTTCATCGATCTCGACCCCAGAAGGGGGGCTCCATATTAATAATAATACCTAATACATGATAATTTGACCCAGAAGAAAAAATTTTAAACGATCATCCCCAATGGTTGACACCCGATGCATAAGTACTTTACCCAGAGGAGGCAATGGAATGTATTGATCCATTGGAATTGGGATATCAGTTGGTATTGCTTCTTACCCTGTATGTATACTAGAATGTATTTAATCTGATCACACCTCAATGGATCATTATTACTATCTTGTTTATATTATACAGATAAGGTACCGTCTCATCATAGTACATATCTCTTGCATATACTACTCTCATGCATGAATGAGGAACCAGTCTAAAGCATTTAGTATGATTTTTTCTGACCTGCTATTACTCCATTGTGTATGCTGTGAAAAGCGTACGAGTCGAGGGGAGGTGTTAGTCAATTTTAGGTAAATAAGAGAAAAAGGTTGGCTGGTGGCCTGCGGGGCACGTTGGGTATTTTTTATGTTATATATTTTTATTTTATGTTTCTTTATTCCCCTAAACTTCCTACTAATTAATTAGATTAATGAGCGACCATGGTAACAAGTACAATAGTCTTGGAAGACCATCAACGCTAAATCGGCCGTGCTAGTCCGGCCATCTGCCAGACTGGAATCAGTCTGCCTCTTCCTTTCCCTGCCCCCCACCCCTCCCCCCACCTTCCGACTCCGAGGTTCATAGTACGCCTTCACTACTGTCCTGTTGCTCCAATAATGTCCTGGAAATTTGGTCCCCTTAGATTCTAACCATTCCTAACTCATCTCGCCTGCCGACCCGCACCGTATTTTATTTTGTTATCGTGCTTGTTAGGAATTTAGTCTCATTTGGCCTTCCTTATACCGTGGAAAAATTATTCTAGGATCAGGGAAAAAATAGAACCCAAGAACCACAAAAAATCTGAAATAAATAAAATAACATAAAAAATAAAGGAAGAGCTCCTAACCAAACCGGCAGTTTTTCTTGCTTTCTACCCTTCCCGCAGCGGTCGCAGATCATTCTTCATTCTATGCGTTTCCCCCTTCTGGGTGACCTTCTCTTCGTCCGGTCCTCTCTCCGGCTGCCAGTAGTGAATCACCATCACCTACTGGTGTGACTTCCTTCCTGTTGTCTCCCTCCACCTCTCCCACGTACCATCCTCGTTCAGTGTCACCTCGAGGCCATACTATTATAATCTTCCCTGCGTCATCCCCGTTGCATAGACCACCCCGTTCACCATGGGCCTCTTCAAGCGCAAGGACTCCAAAAACTCCATCCAAACGGAGAGGGATGAGCAAGAGTCCTTTGTTTCAGCAAACAGCGCTCGCACTTCCAACGCATCGTTGAAATCCCCCGGTTTTAGGGGAAGCGGATTGCCAGCTTCCATCCCAGAAATTTTGATTGCCAAACCACCTGATCCAGCCTTAGACCCTGCAGCGTACCTGCGAAGCATCCATGCTGTGCGAGACCGTTCGAAATATGTCCTTGCGAAAGCCAAACGAAACAAACTGAACCATTTTGATGTGGATATGAGCAAGTTTGAAGCTACCGCATCCTACATTGTGTCTATCATTAAGGTGAGTCAAACTCAGGTTTTCTCAAACACACAACCCCCCCCCCCCCCCTCTCTCCCCAACAATCATGGGATGTTCTCGATTCGGCTGACGGTCCTTTTTTTTCTTTTCACGTGAAGAGAGATTACGCCCCAGACTACGATTCAATTCCTCCCCATGGCCGTTGGCAGCACTTTGATGTTGGAGGCCGACCCCGCATCAATCAGTTGCTGCAGTCCTGGCCCAGCCAAGTCGATGCGCAAGAACGGACTCGGCGATTAATCGACCTCTTTGTTGTCTCCGTCCTTCTGGATGCTGGTGCAGGAACCAAATGGTCGTACAAGTCAAAAGAATCGGGCAAAATCTACTCGCGGAGCGAGGGGCTGGCTGTTGCTACTCTGGAAATGTTCAAGAGCGGACTCTTCAGTAGCGATCCTACAGAACCGTGCCAGGTGGATGGCGCCGGTTTGAAGAAAATTACCGTGGAGGTGTTGGCTAAGGGCATGCAACATTCGGAGAGCAACCCACTGGCGGGTATCGAAGGTCGTGCCGGGCTTTTGATTCGACTTTCGGAGGCATTAAACAATCAAGATTTCTTTGGGGTAGATGCTAGGCCAGGAAACATGCTTGGTGAGACAGACACTGACCGACTTGGTTGGTTTACGGGGATGTGTTGCTGACGAGATCATTTTCAGACTACCTGCTTTCACACCCCTCGACACAAGCTTCGTCGGTGCCTATCATTCCTATTACGACGCTGTGGACCGTCCTCATGGATGGCTTGACTCCAATCTGGCCTCCTTCCAGAACACAAATCGATGGCTTGTCGATCGGGGATGCTTGGCCGTGCTCTGCCCTGCCTCCGTCTCCTCCCGCGCAACCTTGGGAGACCATTGTCCCGTTCCACAAGCTCACACAGTGGCTGTGTTACTCCATCATGGTTCCGATGTCGAAGTTGATGAAGATCCATTTTGCCGGCAGTGACCTACTGACAGGTCTCCCTGAATACCGTAACGGTGGCCTTTTGATCGATATGGGGTTGTTGACTCTCAATGAAGACGATGCTCAACGGGGCATTATCGCGTTCAAAGAGAACGCGAGGATCAAAGGTCAGCCGAGTGTGGAAGTTGTGCCTCTCTTCTCTACTGATGATGATGTGGTTGTGGAATGGCGGGCCGTCACCGTTGGATTCTTGGACGAGCTACTCGTGGCGGTCAATTCCCAATTGGGCTTGGTTGGCGAAGACCAGTTAAGCCTTGCGCAGATGCTAGAAGCTGGATCATGGAAGGTAGGTCTTGTTCCCCATTTTTCACTACGTTGCACGTTATTGACGGTTTTTGCAGGGCGGCCGTGAGATTGCCGAGGTGTCAAGGCCAAACACTAAAGAACCCCCGATTATGATACGGTCCGATGGTACTGTTTTCTAATGTTTACCATACCCTGTCGATTCGTGATACCTGACTCCGCCCGCTGTTTCCGTTGATGGCTAGCGGTGGTCCTTACGACTTTTTAATGACCAGATGCTTATGTCTTCCATTCTTTCCACTTCACTCCGTCGACCGTTTGCGAGAGGAGCTATACCTTCTGCTGTAGAGCTATCATTTGGGATAATGATATATTCTTGTACATTTCTTTGTGGGGATGTCTCTAAAAAGTACTGATGACCTTCGGACAGGCGTCAGACTCACCTACTGCCTGCGAGTCTCTATCTGACGCCATACTTCACTTAATACCGCATGTCCAACCTTTGATATCCAAAGGAGAGATGTAGCCTTCTCCTGTGGGGCTCTATTACAAAACGTCAATACAGACATAATTGACTAATCAAAATTCTAGAAGGAAATCAACCGCCTACTATTTGTCATGTTCTATTATTTTAGAACCAGTCTAGTAGTTGTTAGTGAATAGCTGGCCTACGATGGACAATAGCTTAGTGTATTTAGGGTACTATAGGCCGGGACTAGAGATTATTAGCTACCGTCAGTGCTATATTAGCCATCGATCTCTAATCCCTATATGGAAGCTCTTATAGCTCGGTGGAGCAGGTCAAGCAGGTGCCCTAATTTGCTAATTGGTAAAGCTAGAAAGGAGAAAAATCGAATACCACGCAGGCTGGCTACATAACAGAAATCATGCATTAAATGAAGAGCAATAACAGGTACTAAATTTCCATTGTGTACATTCCTATTTCGATATGTCCTTATGTTGTAAAATAGTAAAGGTAACAGGAATAATGTGACATGTTAATGCTTGGGTATCTAATACAATAAAAAGCTTTGATGTTGTCCTGGAAATTTTTTGCCCTCCTCCCATGCCCTTATTTTCGTGTCTCCCACTCCATTTCCCTTGGTTTTTAGTTTCTTAAATTTTTATTCTTTTTTTTTTTTCCCTTGTAGGCACTGTTATCCATTCACATTGGAAGATTCGCCGTCCGGTGAATCAGGAGCAGGAAGGGGGAATCCATCGCCGTAACCCATTGCTGCTGCTTTTGAGAATCCCTCCCTGGCTAACATTGTATTCAGCACGGCGCAATTGTAAGCCGCTTCACCCGGTGGCACAACGAGGAAGATATACGTGTTATCGGTGAAGCGGCCCAGAAAAACATTGAACTGGGGTGTTTTGGTATGCATGACGACGAACCCGGCCGATGCAGGTGTTGTATGTGTATTCCTCGCCGCACAATGCTTGAACGCCTTCATGATATTGGAGAGTCGTTCATGTCGATCGTAGATGGGATTTAGATCGCCTATTTCCGAAGCAACGGAGGTAACAGTTAAGAAAGTCGATCGTTCAAAGAGGATCACTTCCTCGGCATCGATACGCTTCGCGAAGGCGTGCAGGAATCGCTCGATGACTGTCAGATTGGGGATGAGACGGTGGACGATACCAGCCCAGGCTTTGTAGAGCGATTGGTCCCAGATGCTGCTGCCGAAGGTGTCGATGGAGAATTGGTCGGAGCGGGAGCGGATGAGGGCAGAGCGCTCTTCGTAGATGCGCTGGCGGTGCTCGGCTTGGATGAGATCTAGCTTATGGACGAGGCAGAATACGTACGCGTTCGGGCTGTATTCTTTCAGGGCGCAGATAATGGCGTTGTAGGTGTCGAGGTCGCGGTCTACTTCTCGGGATTCGATGTCGAAGACGTAGATTAGGACGGCGACGTCGGAGAAGATGTTTCCGCGTTGTGAGGCGAGGTATGTTTCCATGAAGGCGTCTTGGCCGCCGCAGTCCCAGAGGTTCAGGGTCAGGTTGCCCATGAACTTGACATGGCTGTGCTCGACGTCGATTGTGGCTCCTAGGCGGCGGACGTCTTTGGCGACGTAGTTGCTGAAGATTATGGATCTCATGGAGGATTTGCCAGAGCCGCTTTTGCCCATTAGGAGGACCTTTCTTTTCTTCTTTCGTAAGTCCATTTTTGTTTCTCTTGTCTCTTGTTTGTAGTCGAGGTGCTAATTGGTAGTTTCGTACCCCGCAGATTGCGGGTATGCTTTCCTGAAGGTCAAGGGGAGGGAGAGCTGCAGCGTGGGATGGATTTCGGGTTCAATGGTGGTCTTTGTTGGTTTCAATTAGAGCAGGGGATGAGCTGAGGTGGTGATAGATATAGGTTATGGTCTAGTGCTGAATGAGCACTTGACCTGCCTCATCGTTGCATGAGGAGGAGCAACGATGATCCGGGATATCACGTGTTGATCACGGACCCTTGAGTGAGGTAATCAGTGCTACATGACTAATGATCAGCTATGTACCGTGAATCAGATAAAAGTCAATTCTTGAAGGGTGCACTTGATTCGTTTGTGTCTATGTTTATATAGGGTCACCAACCAATTAAACATATTGTTGTTTGAAATTGAGGGGAAGGGTGGAACTCAATCTGGTTGCTAGTCTCAACTAATATATATATTGCTGGTCACCGCGGAGATGAACCCTCCATGTCTCACAATTTGATGTGTGCATAGAGTATCCAGTCATACAAGGATCGCAACTTCGTTCATTAATTCATTATTGTTCAATGTCTAGTCCTAAATTCACTGATTCTCTACCAGAACCAGCTCTCCGTCTGCAAAACCTAGGCTGCATTAGCCTTCACAAGTTGGACAAGTTTATCTTGCATGTCACAGAATATGTTGACAGCCTATGAACAGTCAGCTTTCTCCTAGACCCCCGAACTCGACACCTCAGTCCACTTACTTGGGTGAGCTTTTCTTCGCTCGCCCCATGATGGTCTCTAGTAAATGCAAGACGGTACGCCGATTCATCGTTCACGAAGGATAAAGGCGATGTGGGAAGCGCTGCAGGAGCACTATAGTCGAATAACGACTGAATCTGAGGCACAGCGTCGGGCCGAGCAAGCTGCGCCAGAAGATTTGGTGCTATAGTGATATGATGCACACCAGCCACAGCGAAAATCTCATCCGTCGATGTCAAACTAGCAGGCAAAACTTGGGTCTTGGCCTTGACAGATTCGTAGTACTTCTGGATGGCGACGCAAAGAGGCAGCAGCTTGTTGGGATCCGTGAACCTGGACCGAGGTTGTTAGTGACTACCCTATTGCTTCTTAGGCTCTGACTCACCCAGGCTCGAAGTGGACTTTCAGTTGGTTGACATATGGTGCAATATAGGTGCAGCCAACCTCTGCTGCGAGCACGGCCTGCGTTAGGGTGAACAGTGTGGTAGCGAGCGTGTGCACTCCAGCCTGTTCAAGGGCCCGACAGGCCATCATACCCTCCCATGTACTTGGGATCTTGATGCAGACACGCGACTGTTCGAAACCTGGCTGTAAGTGTTGGAAGAGTTGGATGATTCCTAGTAGAAGTAGACGGTCAATCAACTAGAGGATACGGTGTAAGTGTAAACCTCGCCTTACTGAGCGCATTCACAATAGTTTTCTCGACAGAGTATGAATAGTATGGGTTGGTCTGGATATGGACATACCCACGGATGTGGGGGGCAATCCTCAAGGACAGCTTGACCATCTATACACATTTTATCAGCCTTGCTCAAACCTGACAAGATCTATTAACTGGTGAATACCGCTATCTCTATGGCCAAATCTTCCAAGGAGAGGCCAGAGAACCTAGACAAAAGATTTTTTGCTTCTGAAATGGAGGAAGTTATCAACTCTCTGTGCTCTGGTTTGGAGAGCTCCCCGTATGCAATCGCTTGGTTGGAAGTACAATCTTGAAATGGACCAAAGGTTTTGGCTACTACAGAGTTGTCAATTGACAGCACAATAGGTGCTACCAAGTTATCTGTAAATCGAGCATAAACGAGTACCTTCTTTGTCCATGGTATCACAGTCAACAATAGTTCTCGTACGGAGAACATCCAAACCCGTCTGAGCAGCCATGATGATAGTTATAGTTCGATTTACTTTGAAGATAACTATGATAGAAGGAAGGATGGTTCAGATGAAGACGGAATACTTGATTGATGGTATGAGAGGAAGTTGAAGAGATGAGATAGGAGTGGCAGCTACTCAAGTGAACAATGAAAGCTTATGATAACCGCATTCCCCTCATCGTTTACTCCGTACCTCCACATTTTCTCTACTAATTAGCCTAATACGTCACTCGGGTAGTAAAAAAAGCCGCCATTCGGCCCGAGACTAGAACAACACTTCCGGCATTTATTGAACATTTTGTGAAGTCCAGCCTGAGCATCAAAATGCCCGAACTCCATCATCCCCTTTGGCCGGCATTGGCAGATAAAGCTATCCGACTGCGCTGTACCAGGGATTGATGTACTGTAGTCTAGTAGCGTGTTTCGCGGTACAAGCATTGACCATAATCGATTTTTCAGTAACCCTTGCACTGTATTTTATACAGGCTCAGATATTGTCTGGGTTCAACCCTGCCCTCAAGAATAAAGCCGAGTAGGGCTTGTCCGATCCTTTACTACCTAAACCAACGCTTGATTACGCTTGACCTACATTTGACAAACGTGCAAACTGTTATACTTATGTTATGTAACCCTGATATGAAACCCTTCCATCTCATAGACAAGAGAAGAATGGGCGATTAACGACGGGACTGCAATTCCTTCTCAGGATCTTATATGCCTCGGCGGTCGCGACAGAATGCCGAAACCAGTGAGGCATTGCTTAGCACGTCAACATCATCCCAATATGAGGTGGTAGACAACGTGGGCTGAGACCCTTGAGAGAAGAAAAGAAGAAAGAAAAGAGGAACGGGAAAAACCACAGAGAAAACGGAAATCAGTAAGCGGATGTGGAATGGAAGAAGAATTTTCCGGGTAGTAATGCAGCTCTTCTGATTCGCCGATTTCTTGAAACGGCCACTAGTCCCGTGACTAGCACCTAGCCCGAGGTTGTCCGTCCCGTGATTCCGAAGCGTTACGAGAAGTCGGGAGTTCGAGGCGTCTTTCTTCCTGGACGACGACGGCTACCTGCGTGGATTTGCAGCTCTACACCTTTGAACGAGTCTATCACATTCATTATGCTTTCTCAGAAGGTTGCTCAGCAATCGCTGCGGCGGCGTATGTACCTCCCTTGGCTTCGAGATGATCAAATTGAGCGCCGCTAATTTGTTGCAGTTGCCGTCCAGCAGCCCTATGCCATGCGCTGGTCTTTGATGAACTCCGCGTCCCCCGCCGCTGTAGCTATGGGACGGTTTATGCAGACCAGGTGTGTGCTACTCTTTCTGGATTGCCCTTGATATATATGCGACAGTGTTTGCTGTAGAGGTCATACCGCAACATCGGTTGCTACGTCATGACCACCATCTTTGGCTCGCAGCTTGTTCTTCCAGAGCAATGGGCATATAGGTGCTAACTCAGATTATCAGACACGCTGCCTCTACCTCGAACACCTCCGACCCCACCAAGATCCTTGCGCAGCAGCGCCTGAACCGCCCCGTTGCTCCTCACCTTTCCATCTACCGCCCCCAGATTACTTGGATCGGCTCTAGTCTCCACCGTATCACCGGAATCGCCCTTTCTGGTACCCTGTATCTTTATGCGACTGCATACCTCGCCTCCCCATTGCTCGGTTGGCACTTGGAGTCGGCCTCCATGGCCGCTGCTTTCGCTGCCCTTCCCATTGCTGCTAAAGTTCTTCTCAAGGGTACTCTGGCTCTTCCCTTTACCTACCACTGCATGAACGGAGTGCGTCACTTGGTTTGGGATCTTGGTCGGGGAATCACCAACCAACAGGTCATCAAGTCTGGTTGGACTGTGGTGGGCTTGAGCGTCATCAGCGCACTTGCTCTCGCTTTGCTTTGATTTTCTTGTGTCATACCTTTGAAGTTGGTTCTGTCTTACTAAAACTGTTCTTTCACGCATTATATTTTATACCAGTCAATTTAGACTGATTTTGGAATTCTTATGATCATCTTTACACACATCCAGGTTCAGAGGAGCGAGAACGTAGAACAACTAAACGTTACAGGCATGGAAAAGAAGAAGCGAGAGGGGGGGAGAGAGAGGGTCGTGAAAGGAGGGAGGGTTTCACATCTTAGTGTCCTTTTTCTGAAGGTTTCAGCTTTGAATATCTAACATCCTATCGCAGCACTTTTAACAATACTGGCAGTAAATCGAACCCTTCAGTGGGCTCCACATAAGGTGTTGTTGATGTTAAGGCTCTTTCCCAAACAACATTCTATAACGGAAGCCACTTTCTAATCACGGGATACGACCTGCAACTTTCTCGCTTATCCGTCGAAACGTACATACATCCTTTTCCACCATCGTTGTACAGGTGCCTCCGAATTACTCTTGGCCTTCATAGTACAATCGTCAGTATTTTTATGAAGCCCAGTGTGACTGAGAGGTATGTGATAGACAGCCCTGTGTATACTACATCCCGAAAGACGAGCCAAGCATGACAGAAACATTTTGAAACGCACCCATTAGGGCCATCCGCGCCGCACAGATAGTTTTGTTCGGAAATCAGGAATCCGAGTTAAGCAGGACTCGGTGGCGGGTTAGGTGGAAAAGGCCGTGGTGAAGGTGGATCTTGCACAGAGAAATCACTCATTGTGATGCCAGCAATGCTACTGAGGTGTTGTTTCGGTAGCTTATGTTCCCAGTGGAAGCTAGGCCTGGTGCCGTCAGTGCTGGGGTAGGCCATAATTTCTGGGATAACGGACATTTTTCAATATATATGGCACCTTTTTCAATAGTCCGAAGTTGGTGTAGAGATATGAGAGATAAGGAGGCCTGTTATCCTTGGGCAAGTTTGGGAAGCCAAAGGGCTTTCAGTTCCCTCTCAAGGTCCTACTTAAAATTTCGAATGTTATGACGCTAGGTTTCTGAGTTGTGAAAGAAGTTTCTGCATTACCAGGCTAACGCTTGCTGTTTAATAGCCCCAGCTTTTGAGGCCAGGTTCCGACTGGTGGCTTCTACCCTCAGCAAGTCGTACACCGCCATCCTGGTAAACGTCCGATCAACGGGGAATGGCCGCGTGGATCTGACACTTCCGACACTCAAACGGCGGCCTTCTCAAATGGATCAAGATCTAGAAGGACTTTTTCGGCTCTTCCTGCAAGGGCCCGACGGAAGACTGGAGGTATAAGACTTTAGACGGCGTACAAGACGCCGATGGTAACGGCCACAGACCATCGGTTGGGTTTTAAAGAATGACAAACTAGAACCAAACAGGTTCAACGGCTTTGCATTATCTGGGTACAGACCGTTCCTTCCCCTACCTTAATCATCCGAGGCTGCACGTCCCGTCTCAGTGATACCTGGGGATGGAAACCAGATAGGTCCCCGGTGCACTCATTCTCCATATGCGTTGTTAAATGCATTATGTCGCTGGCCAACCCTCGGGTGACCTACGTTGCTTGCCGCAAATCACTAATGGAAGGAAAGCCAAAGGAAATACCTTCTCTCGTTTCCAATCTTATTGGTGCTTTCTTTTAATAGAGGATAAGCCATGAATTTTACTTCCTCAACGAGCTCAGGAACGCCGGTTAGCACGGGTATATATCCCAGACGGGTTTCCAGCTAACCCTTACGGCTTCAAGTGTAAAGCAAACAATGAGGATACAGCATGGTTGACAAGATTGAGCGAAAATTAGAAAACCAAGAAGAAGGAACCCTCGACTTCCAAGTTTTGGAGACTCAAAAATTGAGCAATCAAAAGTAACTGAGTAAATACGCAGCAAGTTTTACGTTCAGGCCCTCTGAAGCCTCACATCTCTTTGCAGACACACTCTTTTTTCCGGGGAGCGGATGATGGGCCTTTTCTGCTCTTTCTAGGTCCGGTAATAACATGGCTGGGCAGGTCTAGTACTCTTTAGTGACTGTCCCTAAAATGCAGTCTATGCGGGAAGCAAACAAAAAAAGAAGTCCACGAGCAAGAACAGAAACAAGTCCTGACACAGCCAGACCTCACAATACAAAAGAGACTCCACAGCATGCAAACACGTGGACGATCTCAGGTTGTCGTTGTCACACAAAAGCACAAAGTCATATAGCTCTCCAATCAGATTTCAAATCCTGAGGTCCGGGACGCCTGTTAATTCGGGCCCTCTTCGCAGAAATCCCAGAAGAGCATCTTCCGCGGCAAGCGCTAACACACTAAACACACCGGTGTTTTGAGGGCACAACAATTAACTGCCGATAACCGAAGAACCTTCGATGCGTTGTACCATTCACCCCGTTATTAACCCTATCTAACTCTGTCCCCGGTACATTATCCTTGTGCTGCGTCGACGCGGACATGGTTGGGTTGTCATTCCTCCCCGGGAGCAGCAGGCCGCAAATAGGCGCCTTGTACGGTAAATTCAAGGGTCTGAGCGAAGGCTTTCGCAAGGGATTTTTTTATTTGCAGAAGTCCATGGGATGACTTGCTGTTTCGGACGTACCTCTGTCTCATTCTATTGTTCCCCACTCTCGCTAACTCTCTTCTTCCCTATCACCCAGGCAAAGAAGTTCTAGGTAACCTTGAAAGAGGAAGAGCTCCTTGCAAACCATGCAGTCAGCCTACTCTAGCGCTTCCTAACAACAGTGGCATTAGCCCTTGATCAATGACTTGGTGTCACCATGGGTCATTTGGGGCCGGAAGAGTACAGCGAATGCCTACCGCTAATTGCATATACACGAAGACTTTCATCAAAAGCAAATTTTGATTTATGGTGGAGGGGATCGAATGTATACAAATTGTCAAAAGGCATAGTTCACTGCTATTGTTCATCCGGGCACTGATTGCGACTACCGGTTTGGTAGGATATTGAAGCCTCACCAGGAGCTGCGGAGTGGAGTTGAGATGTGAGCTTCTCTAGCAATTATGCCTTGGCCTTACTGCCATCTAATCTTTCAATATATCGGCGTGTTACGTACTCATTTGATGGCCAACAAAGGGGCATTTGATCGGGAGGTGACCAACATGCCAACGTTACTGCCAAAGGGTTTTGTGGAACCCTTCAGTAGCGGTCCATGCGGCTTGAGCAAAACCAATAGCTAAGCCCAAATAGCAGGGGAAATACGTTAACATGAGTAGTGCGTACGTGGTCGCTGATCTGTCTAACAAGCCTGAGCAGAAGGAGCTTCCCCGGATTTCCCCCGCTTAGCAGTTCATGTTTCGAAATAAAAGCTGCGGATAAGGGATTCGGTACTATCATTGATTTTCGCACGGAGCAATTACAGCGGTACTTCAATCACACATTGAAATAAGACTATATTAACCACGTAAACTTGTACAGGTAAATGCAATAGTCCCAATTGCCTCTTCACGGCTTGCAAATGGTTGTTTGCTGATTTCTGTTTGCCAAGGTTGTTGGACACTACTTGTCCGAAAGCTGGATCAAGTGAATTTCATATGGCTTGATAGTGCAAAAAGAATGATAGTAAAGTCCAGTACCATATTTAAATACAAGTAGGGCTTGCTGTTGGTACATATTTGTTTCTCGTATACTACAATAGGCCGGGCTGCGCTATCCCAATCGGGACTAGTGTTATATCTCCGAAATCTTTCCAAACCATCTCGAATTCCATCGCGGCCGCTGTGAAAAGCCCGGACAAGTGAAATTGCCTTTCTTAGTCCCACACCTACGGATTTCAGTCTCCTTTCCAACAGAATGGCTTCAACGCTACCAACCCGGGTGGCCAGGACCATCTCCTGCTCTGCATGCCGCTCTTTCGCCTATACCAGCACGGTCGGATCCGCCTCTCTCCTCACTCGGCGTGGATTGTCGACATCGACAGAGCAGACACCAGTTGATTATGCAGACAAACCACGATGGTCTTATACCCCGCCTCGCGCGAAGGCACCCTTTAGTCTGCGGTTGAACACCAAGAGACGCGATTACCCTGTCAACGCCGATCCGAAAGTTCTTGATGAATTCTACATCCGCATGCTGGGCAACGATGGCGACAAGCTTCTTTCGGACGAAGTCAAGTGGCTTGCCGTGACGCACAAGAGTTTCGATCAGGGTCGGAGAGGATTCAACGATCGTCTGGCATTCCTAGGTATGTGGCAAATCGAGGATGCGGTCTTTCGATAATCGAGACATGCAAGGCTAACCGGCAATTGCACTTCAGGAAAACGAATTGTTCAGCTACAGGCCTCTTTGGCTTTAGTGCAGAGCCCCGGAAGCACCACAAACCCTGCTGCCGCCGATGCTTTTGGTCGTGAACCCTTTACGCACCCGGCATTGGATGGTCTAAACAATCTTTCCCCTAGCACTAAGAATAATCTGACGAGCAAGTCGAAGCTTGCGGAGCTTGCGCAAAAGTATGAGATGGACAAGGTCCTGAGATGGAATCCTCGGAAGGTGAGATAGTCCATTTTTATTTTCTTGGTTTCCTTCCTTTTACGGATCTGCAACATAATGCTCTCGCGCTCGTTCTGCGAATGGGTTCACCGTTCCTTACTAACAAGTATCCATTCTCAGCCCAGCAACCTTGCCAGCTCCGGAATCGAACTCGTCCTTGCCCATACAATGTATGCAGTTGTCGGTGCCGTTTCTCTGGAGAAAGGCGGGCACATTGCCAACAAGGTGACACGCGAGCGGATACTAGCACCTTTGGGCTTTAAAGTGACGGCTTAAGTTGAGATTCATTGATTGGGGAATGCCCGCAGGAGCATCTCGAGGCGTTTATTTTCTTTTTCACCTTCTATTTTTGTAATTTCTTGGATGTTCTCTGTATGTGTTGGGGGTTCTGGTCATCCACCATATATGTACTTTTACTACGACCATGTCTTATATTGATTTTCAAATACTACCCGGAAGGATTTGCTCCTTTGTAACGGGGCTCTGTTGAGTATGTCATCAAGATTATGAGATAGATTAGAATTTTATAATAAATATGTACGGTTCCTCTGACGCCGCCCGAGTAATAGAGTAAAATACGCGGCCAGCTCTTATGGAACCCTCTTACGATGCATAGTCTGCGCGCCACTGTATCGCAAGTCAGCAATGAAAAACTAAGACCATCATACAGAATGTACGATGATCTCAGAAATCACAAAAGCAATTTGTGCTGGCTTGCACTGTCTATTGGGAGCGTTGGTACAAAGAAGGAAAGGAAATTAATTTGGGAAAAAATTCGCAGAATAAATACTCGAGTTCGGGTAGGGCGCTAGTCGAGGTTGGGAATGGTGTGGACCTCCGACCCGCGGCCAGAATTATTTCCTAGAGGATTATCACTGATGGTTACGGAGTGAGTGAACGAAGAGGACGGATACACCCCCAAGTCAACCCAAGCCATACACCATACACGGACAATCACCATCCGCATTATTGATTAAGCTCCATTTTTTAATGTTTCTGTGAGTCTCTCTCATGATATTTTTTTTATAAACGGAATAAATCAATCATTCTCTATTCCTTGCTACTGGGACTAATCAATTAATAGCTAACTCAGCCATTCCATCGCAGAATGTCCGGCTAGTGGTTTCGTTGGCCTCTTACCGTTGGAACTTAGCCCAGGAGCCTCCCGCCGATTCCTCGCTGCCCTATTGACATCCATCTTCACCTCCCCGACGCCCATACAACCATCAAACTTCCGCGATGGCGTCGGCTATCTTCTTTCTAGACTTGAAGGGCAAGGTACGTGATTTCCGGGCAATATCTCTTCCAATGCCTGCCGTATCCACCATGCATTCTGGTGCTGACCGTCGAGTAGACCCTTCTAGCCCGAAACTATCGCGGAGACATTCCCATGTCCGCGGTCGAGAAATTCCCTATCCTCCTCAGTGACGCAGAAGAAGAAAGCTCCGCCGTACCGCCGTGCTTCTCTCATGAAGGGATCAATGTACGTTTTGGCTGCGATCGCATCTATTCACGCACATGCTCCCCCCCGCCCATCCCCGCAGTCCGCTTCGCTTCACTCTATCCCCTATAATTACCCGCCTATACTGCCACCTCTTCCTTAATGGATAGGTAACGACTGAGGCCCTCCCGACCAGTTTGCTGATACACCATGGCTTGTTTAGTATCTCTACATCCGTCACAGCAACCTTTACATCCTTGCGTTGACAAAGAAAAACACCAATGCGACCGAGATTCTCCTCTTTCTCCACAAAGTCGTGGAGGTGTTCACGGAGTATTTCAAGGTCTTGGAGGAGGAAAGTATTCGCGACAACTTTGTCATTATCTATGAATTGCTCGATGAGATGATGGACTTCGGTTACCCACAAACAACGGAGAGCAAGATATTGCAAGAGTAAGATAGCGCCTATGACGAAACCGGACTGGAGGCAATGTTACTTATCTGGTATCAGGTACATCACACAAGAGTCACACAAGCTCGAAGTTCAAGCACGTCCCCCTATTGCCGTCACCAATGCAGTCTCCTGGCGAAGCGAGGGTATTCGTTATCGGAAGAACGAAGTCTTCCTTGATGTTGTCGAGTCTCTGAACCTCCTTGTATCTGCCTCCGGAAACGTCCTACGATCCGAGATCTTGGGTGCGATCAAGATGAAGTGCTATCTGAGTGGTATGCCGGAGCTTCGTTTGGGTCTGAATGACAAGGTTATGTTCGAAACGACGGGCCGTGCCACGAGAGGTAAGGCTGTCGAGATGGAGGATGTTAAATTCCACCAATGTGTCCGGCTTTCTAGATTCGAGAACGACCGAACGATCAGTTTTATACCCCCGGATGGAGAGTTCGAGCTCATGAGCTACCGTCTAAACACACAAGTGAAGCCTCTTATCTGGGTCGAGTGTCTAGTGGAGTCACATTCGGGCTCTCGTATGGAGTATATGTTGAAGGTAGGTGGCTTTGGCTCAGCAGCTACGATAGGCTTCGCACCCAAGCTGACAATATCACTCCCTGTAGGCAAAAGCACAATTCAAGCGCCGCAGCACAGCCAATAACGTAGAGATCATGGTACCTGTGCCGGAAGACGCAGACTCACCGCGTTTCCGCACGAATATCGGAACTGTCCACTATGCGCCAGAAAAGTCCGCTATCATCTGGAAGATCAAGCAGTTTGGTGGTGGAAAGGAGTTCCTCATGCGCGCCGAGCTTGGTCTTCCGTCTGTTAAGGGAGATGATGAGCACGGGGGTGGTATGACTGGAGGCTTTGGAGGCAGCATGGGTGGCACTGGGGGTGGCAAAGCCAAGCGGCCCATCAACGTCAAGTTCGAGATTCCTTATTTCACTACCAGTGGTATTCAAGTACGGTACTTGAAGATCACTGAACCCAAGGTAGGTTTCTTCCCCCAAAAGTCTTCGCATGATCCCCTTCCATATTTGCATACTAGCGACGAGGGCAACGACTAATAATCATACCACAGCTTCAATACCCCTCCCTACCCTGGGTCCGATATATCACGCAGTCTGGCGACATTGCGGTCCGTATGCCAGATGTTCAATAATTTAGCGTTTAATAGTGTCAATAGATATCTTTTTCTTCCCTTTTCAGTTCTAAGCATTGATGTAATCCTCTCCGAGGACCTAGATTGAATCTGGCCGGTCTTTTGCGGATGAAGCTTGGAAGTAGGAATATACCGATAGGCAGGTACGAAGAAACAAACACTAAGTGCTAAACTGCTTCCGGGATTGCGATCTCCATGTAGTGTATCCGATATCTATACACGACATATCATATTGTTCTATTGTTCTATCTAGATAGACATCATACACACCAGCCATCAACAGATGCCAACTTATTCAAACCCAGTTCGGAGAATGGAGGAAAGAAACTAACAATACTCCAAGGCAAGTAACTAGCACTATAGTCATCATCGTGCAAATACAAGCTAATCGCCATCAGCTTAGGGTTTCGGTACATCCATGGAAGGTGCCCGGAATTTCCCATAGACACAGTTGCATATATGGTGAACATTGACAATGCCCTATTAGGCTCGGAATATAGATTGGCTGCGCCGTGCCATGAGAGGTTATATATTGGATGCATGGGACTGCTCAATCAGAAGCTATAAGCTGCTAGGATAGACTTAATTGGCTCCTGCACAATGATTTTCAGTTAGATGTCATGCTTTATATCAGTGTTCATAGATTTGATTATATATTGACGACCATACAAGCCCTACCAACTTGTGCGTCAGGGCAATTTGGGGAAAGAAAGGAGGGGGGGGTTTTTTAAAAGCAACTTCTATAACAAAATAATCCAAATACCATTATAACAAAGGTGCTGTGGTCTAGTGGTAGGACGTCACGTTGTGGCCGTGCCAGCCCCGGTTCGATTCCGGGCAGCGCCACATATTAAATTTTTAACAACATCTTATGTTGTTTGTTTCAAACACAGTTGGGTTTTCCTGCATGTGGATCTGGTTTTTGTTTTTGTGGGTTGTGTGGTTGAAGGTTGTTTTGAGTGCTCCCTTTCGTTCTTTTTTCCTCTTTACCCTTTCCGCAGCCAGGCAAGATGAGTAATCGGGATTGACAATCCCCTTTTGGATGTTAATGTCTGAGCACATACGTCTGAATAGAAGGCCAAGAACGGCAATTCGAAACGTTGGTAGCTTGATATATGGGGATTGTACGTTGCTATATATCTTGGCGGCTGTTGTCTACGTAATGGCAGCGATGCCACTGGGGTTTCGGATGAAAGCCAAGATTTGCTTGTGCTTATGTTCCTGAGTTAGACTGTTTCCTATTTGTCTGATCTGAGGAGGAAAACAAGCAATTGGAGACTTTTTTTTTTTAAAAAAAAAAAGAAAGACGATATTGATTTTCGGATTTACGGAAGGATAGATTGATAAGATCGGATGACGAAAACGGAAAGTCATCCGCCTGTTTATTGACCACTTTGGGGATTGAGATTTGAACAGTCTTTTTGGGTACCTGAAGTAGATCCTGAAATGACAATGCATGAGTGATTATTGGCTTTGCTAGAGTGATTTCCCGTGAGAACTAGTTCAGTGTCGGAGCCGTTGCAGGGCGCAGGAATAGTAATGGGACCCCAGCCATAGGGCCAGTGGAGTAGTTCGGAGGCGGAGAGTCGTCAGCACATATCGGGACTGTATCTGCCGGAGCGGATTACATATGTTGGTGAGAAAGGAAGCACACGACAGAACTGAGAGGAAAAGTCAGAACCGATCAATTCCCTCATTCTACTTCATTTTGGGCTAAATTATGGGCACTGGGCGCTGCCACACAACAGCCACAAAGAACACAGTGTCCTGAATTTCGCAGCCTTTGGTTTCCTTACCAAACTAGACAGCCACTATTAACAATTAGTACTGAATTGGACTTACGTACCCGGCCCTGATGCCGCTGACGCACCCCCTGCGGTGGAGGGCCCATCCATCACCAACACCCACCCTCCGTTGTTCCATCGGTAGGTTTCGAGTAGGGCGCTCCGGCTTTGTTCTACCCTTACGGCCTCAGCTGCGTGTTCTGCGCACATCTACCGCATCGTCGCTTTCACTTTCACTGCGCCTTAAGAACTCCGCCAAACCCTCCATCCCTTCCGTCAATGCTTCTTCCGTTCCGCGCCCTTCCTTAACCACCACGACTATTACCAACGCACCACCCCTGCATCTTATGGCGACGCAAACCAGAGGCCACAGTGGCCACAGCGGTCACGGCCATCACCACCATCACCACCACGGGAGTAATGCCTACCTCACCTCGGCCAACAAAAATGACGCTGGGGTTCGGATCACGCGGATCGGCTTGGTCGCCAACCTTGCTATGGCAATTGGAAAATTTATTGGGGGCTACGTCTTTCATTCGCAAGCTCTGATCGCCGACGCCTACCATGCACTTACAGATCTCGTTTCGGACATCCTCACGTTAGGGACTGTCGCTTGGTCGTTGAGGCCCCCCTCCGAAAGGTTCCCGAACGGCTACGGCAAGATTGAGAGCATTGGCGCACTAGGCGTGAGCGGGTTATTACTCTGTGGCGGTGTGTTTATGGGCCTAAATTCCGGCTCGGTTTTGCTGGATCAATTCTACCCCGAAGCGGCGCAGGCGATTTCTCACTTGGGACACGTTCATTCACACAGCCACGGTGTCGACGTGCTTGGCCCCAATATTCATGCGGCGTGGTTGGCTGCCGGGTCGATTGTCGTGAAGGAATGGCTTTATCATGCGAGTGAGTACCCTTGGGGTTTTGCCGATGACTCTGTCCGAGAGCTAACGGTTAATGTGCAATGTGATAGCCATGAAAGTTGCCAATGAGCGCAAGTCCTCCGTCTTGGCTTCCAACGCCATCCACCACCGCATTGACTCCCTGACCAGCATCGTCGCCCTGTTCACAATCGGCGGCACATACCTCTTCCAAGACGCCTCCTGGCTGGATCCCGTGGGTGGACTATTGATCTCATTGATGGTCATCAAAGCGGGGTGGGGTAACACTGCTTCGTCGCTCCTGGAACTGGCTGATACCACGGTGGACGACGAGGTTAAGGAGTCGGTGGAGAAGGCCGCGTTCAAGGCGCTTGCTAAATTGAAGGACAGCAGCGCGATCAAGATCCGCGATGTCCAGGGCATGAAGTCAGGCCAGAACTATCTCATGGATGTTGAATTGGCGGTGCCTGGCGCATGGCCCATCAACCGGTCCCGGGAGATCGAGGAGACGGTCCGGGCCGCCATCGGAGCGGGTGTTCGTGGCGTCAAGCGAGTTAAAGTACGTTTTATCCCGCTCGAGCATGAGGAACTGGATTTCTCCGAAGAATTCATCCCTGCCGACGTCACTTCGAAAGCGAACCCGGAGCCTGAAGACGGTGATGCGGAAGCGCAGTTTGAGGCGCATATGCATGGGAGTGAGCATGATGCGCACGATCATAATCCTCGGAAGAGACGTTGAACTGTCGTTTTCTTCTTTTTGCAATTTCTAGTCTTGCGTTCTGCTTTTGTATGGAGCCTACTTGAAGGCTGTGTTTGCATAGTTCGTGTCTCGTCTTTGCACATCGGACCTCGAAAGGATCATGTGATACCCCAAGAATACACCGACTAGAGATCCTCAGGTACTCTTATGTCTTGTTTGTGTGTTGGTTGAAGGAATTATGGCCGGTTAGAATTGGGTGAATCGGGTGTTGATATTGGCGGGAAAGACCGAGCCAGGGAAAGAGAGAAATCAATAGAGAAGAAGGTCAGCCAATGGCTGGCGGACCATGTATGTACATACATTGGCTGAATGGAAATTACCGCACACCCTGCGGATCCTTGTATATGGATCCTTCCCATACTATCTTTGTAATGCTTACTATTTCTAGTAGACCTGTCGCGGGGCAAATACTATTTCTCAAAGGTACATCACCTCGTATTTCGGTCCATCCGGACGAATGCGATTGGACTGCTGACCATGTGACCAGTAGAACCATCATCACTCATCGACATCTCATCCTGATCTCATCCCGTCTATGGATTTCCTGAAGTCGAAGGTGCGTCTCACTCTACACCTATCACACTATTCAAATTACCTCGCTGAAATTTTCACGTACGTGAATATGAATAAGAAACAGAAATAGAAATAGACAAGACAACATGCCGTGGACAAAGGGTCATGCGCATATTATCTTTGCACCCTAGTATAAGCCAAGCAGTGGCGTTTTCCGCAAGAATGAAAATAGAGTTAAAACAAGTGTAAAATATAGGTAAAAAAGTAAAATAAAATGTGCTCTTTCTCCCTTATCCAACTGGCTAAATGACAAACTATTCGAAAGAAGAAACACCAAAAGCCAAGCTGTCTCGATCCCCATCTCTTTTTTCATGCCATTTCTGTAAGACTTTTTGTTCACGAGGTGAAATTAAAGTCCACGTGAACCAGGGTCAATGGTTCTAGACTTCGACCTGACGAGTTCTGGAATCGAGTAAGCACTGATAATACCTTGTCTAGTCTGGTTGATCTCGAATTTAACAGAGGCCTTTCACCGTTCGTCGGGTAAATTGGGTAAATTCCCGGTGGTCCTTGTGGGTCTCCTCGATCAAAATTATATGGAGTTTGTTTAGTCGAGGGATGGGATTTTTTTACATCATACGGGAATCATTGTTGCCATCAATTCTGTTAGGGATGGAAATTTAAAGAGGAATAGGAATAAGGGAGGGGTACTATGAGTTGGGATTGAAGGATTGGATCTGTGGTGGTATGTAGTTGGGATTGGGATTGGAATTGTCCGATTCGGCGATAGGTAGATAGCTAGATGGGGATAAATTGCGGGCAGAATGGGGGAGGGATGGAGTATGGTGTCGTGCCCTTAGGAAGGATAGCTAGGGAGGAAGAATACAATTGAATGACAGGTCTCCATTGAGAGACCCAGTTTTTAAATTCTCTCTGTGTATTTATATTCTCGCGTGATTTCTCTCCCTTGCTGCTTGCTTGACTTTTGTTGAATAATTTTAGCTTTAAATTTTTTCTTTTCCCCAGTGGTGGCTATTTATCGACGTCATCTGCTCCACACCGTCTTATACTTCTCACGACTTTCACTCCAACTGAATGGAACTAAAACTCAATTGATCACTACAATTACCACAGAAGACACAGAAAAGAAACACAGTGACCACAATGCAAGACCCGTTATACATCGGCTTTGACCTTTCCACCCAACAGCTCAAAGGCCTGGTCGTCAATTCCGATTTGAAGGTCGTCTACGTCTCCAAATTCGACTTCGATGCCGACTCCCGCGGCTTCCCCATCAAGAAGGGTGTCATCACCAATGAAGCGGAACACGAGGTCTACGCCCCCGTCGCAATGTGGCTACAGGCCCTCGACAGCGTCCTCGATGGTCTCAAGAAACAGGGCCTGGATTTCCGCCGTGTGAAGGGCATCAGTGGTGCCGGACAACAGCATGGAAGTGTCTACTGGGGAAAGGATGCGGAGCGCTTGCTCAAGGGATTAAACTCCGGAAAGACCCTAGAGGAGCAATTGAGCGGCGCTTTCTCCCATCCGTATAGTCCTAACTGGCAGGATTCCAGTACGCAAAAGGAGTGTGATGAGTTTGATGCCTTCCTAGGCGGAGCGGATCGCCTGGCTGAGGCGACGGGGAGCAAAGCGCATCACGTATATTTCTCTCTCTTCATCTTTACGTTTCCATGTATAGGAATGAACCCATACTAATGAGTGTTCATTCCAGAGATTCACGGGTCCTCAGATCCTCCGTTTCCAGAGGAAATACCCAGATGTCTACCAGAAGACATCCCGCATCTCGCTCGTCTCATCTTTTCTCGCATCCCTCTTCCTAGGCCATGTCGCCCCCTTCGACATCTCCGACGTCTGCGGCATGAACCTCTGGAACATCAAGCAAGGCGCCTACGATGAGGACCTCCTCCAGCTCTGCGCCGGCCCCTCCGGCGTCTCCGACCTAAAGCACAAGCTCGGCTCCGTCCCCGAAGACGGCGGCATCGACCTGGGCAAAATAGACCGCTACTTCGTCGAGCGCTACAACTTCAGCTCAGACTGCACCATCATCCCCGCAACAGGTGACAACCCAGCCACCATCCTCGCTCTTCCACTGCGCCCCTCCGACGCAATGGTCTCCCTAGGCACCTCGACCACCTTCCTCATGTCAACACCAAGCTATAAGCCTGACCCCGCCACCCACTTCTTCAACCATCCCACCACACCGGGCCTGTACATGTTCATGCTCTGCTACAAGAATGGCGGGTTAGCCCGTGAACAGATTCGGGATGCCGTCAATGATAAACTTGGCACTCCGGATAACAAAGACGCCTGGGCTCATTTCGACAAGGTTACCCTTGAAACAGCTCCATTGGGACAGAAGACTGACGCAGACCCCATGAAAATGGGCCTCTTCTTCCCTCGTCCGGAGATCGTCCCGAATCTCCGCGCAGGCCAATGGCGCTTCGACTATAACCCCGCTGACGGTAGCTTGACCGAGACAAACGGTGGATGGAACAAACCCGTTGATGAAGCTCGCGCCATTGTCGAGAGCCAGCTCCTTTCTCTCCGGCTTCGGTCCCGTGGTCTCACCACCAGCCCGGGCGAGGGTATCCCTGCTCAACCGCGCCGCGTGTATCTCGTCGGCGGCGGGTCGAAGAATAAGGCCATTGCTAAGGTAGCCGGGGAGATCCTCGGTGGCAGTGATGGGGTGTATAAGCTGGAGATCGGGGATAATGCTTGCGCGTTGGGAGCGGCTTATAAGGCTGTTTGGGCGTTGGAACGGAAGGGAGGCCAGACTTTTGAGGATTTGATTGGACAGAGGTGGAGGGAGGAGGACTTTATTGAGAAGATTGCAGATGGGTATCAGAAGGGGGTGTTTGAGAGGTATGGGAAGGCTGTTGAGGGGTTTGAGAAGATGGAGTTGAGGGTTTTGGAACAGGAGGGTAAGCGGTAGTGAGTGAGGTATTTCTCTTTTTATATATAATGAGGGTTTACTTTTCATACCGTATAATGATGATTAGTTATCTCATGTCATTCATGCCTCAGGGTTTGTGGGATTAAAACGACTTAGTTAGGGCACCTAATATCTCCTATCGTATAGTTAGTTTAGTTAGTTTATTAGATACTTACGCAAAGAAAGGAAGGATAGAATAACTATTTTCAAGTGTCCTTCATTTCTATAACTATCTTTAAAAGTAAAACAGCCGCATACATCATCTCTCATGTGAATCCCGCAAAGTCTACATACAAATGCAATGCATTGCCTCCATATAGGAAGTCATAGGTCGACTGTATGGTATCTCGATCTCAATCAATCAATCAACCCAACACCACCCACCATCCAATCCCTATTAATTCGCTACCTCGACCATCAACCACCCCCTTCCTTCCTTTTTTCTTTTATTTTCTTCAATCGTTTGTTTGCTTATTCGTTGTGTACGACCAAAAAGAAAAGAAAAATGAAGATGAGGAAGTCTTTTTTTTTCGCTGTGCTGTTCATAAAGGCAATTGTAAACAACGCCTGATCATGCAAATATGCCTCACGAGATATATACTTTTTTTTTCTCTGTTTGTTTTTTTTGTAATTTTCTTTGTCTGGAGGATAGACAAAGGAAAAAGAAATTTGCCGGCGACGGAGCTTTCAGTGTAATGTAACGGATCACATGAGAACATCAGTCATCAAACCAAACCGTGGGGGAATCTAAGAGGAAGAAAAATAGCGAGAATGATCGAGGAGCATAGGGAAATAATGTAAAGAATATGTGTGAAATGTAAAAGGATCATGCGCTCAATCGCTGGATAAAGGACTGTTGGTTGTTAGCTGGTGTTCTCCCTTTTTTGATGCATCGGGGAGAGGATGGATACGTACCGGGAAGAACTGCCGGAATCCCTTCAAGTCCAGCCGGCTCAATGCGTTCAAGAACTCCTCTATGAGTTCTGTGCCCATTCCCATGCCTGGCAATTCCTGCGCTCGGAGATACTGGAGATACTCCATGCCGGTCTTGCAGTAGATTGTCCGCTGCAAGCCTCCGGCTTCGGCGAGGACCTGCTTGGCTTGTGCGTCCTTGGGATTGAAGGACGGTGTGGCGGGGAGCGCCCAACATAATGGTGACATTCGGCTAATCATAAACTGGGCGAACCCGGGGAGAGCAACTTGTTGGGCGGTGCCGTTTGACGCCTCCGGTGCTACATCAGGACCGCCCCAGGAGCTTCCCATCTTGGAGAGCACCGAGAATGCCATCTTCGCGGTGGTAAAGTCTTCGACGTCCTTGGCGAAGTGTTCGATGGTTGTGATGACGGTATCAAACATGGGTTGGTTTCCTGGTGATGTTAGTTTTCGTGAACTAATCGTATACCGAAAAGGAAAGGACCTGAGACTTACTCTCACTAATGATCACAGCACCCAGATCATTGTTCAAGACCGCCAGTAGGAAGTTCAGGTATTCCCGCTTCAATTCGGCCAGCTGAATCTCGTCGTCGGTACCAGTGGTGGGATCGGCGATTCCGGCAAATACCCGCTGAAGAAAAGGTGTTAATAGTGCGTCGAGAATGCTGTAGATTTCGCCCTTGAAACCGAAAATGACTTGGTCCAAAAGGCGCAGGAACAGGGCCATTTCATCCCGAGTAGAGGTTTGGGTAAGTAGGCCATCGATCCATCTTGGAAGCTGGGGGAGAATCCGAGAGCCAAGGACACCGATGAGTCTGGAGAAGGCGAATCGGGCAGCTGTCCTGACATTGAATGATGTTTTAAGGGATTCCAGAGCAACAAGGGTGGCCTCAGACACCTGCAAGAATGCCTCTGAAACCTCGGGTGCTGGCAGTGAGGTTGGTGAGCTGGTTCCTGGCATCCAATCCGAGAATCCCCTCGCTAGGGTTCCAAGGGCCATGATGTCATGGTGTATTTGGAGCAAAGCTCTCTCGTCGTTAGACTTCGCCGGTGCTAGGTTCTTCTCCATATCCATGAACACCGGGTTAAGTACGGACTGCGCATACAGGACCTGCTTGTCGGCTGGGACGGTCGGGGCTGAGCAGATGATACCAACTGCCTCGAACAGATAAAGCTGGCTATTGAAAACAGCGTCTGCAGAACCTTCGTGATCTTCTGAAGACATTTCATCACCGTCAGACCCCTCCGTAGGAACCTCCGCCTGTATGACCAACAGGTCGCCTAGAGCCTGAACAACTGTTTCCGCAACATTGCCGATGTGGTTTCTCAATTGCTTGACAAGACGCTGGAAAAGATACCAGGACCTAGTTTTAACCTTCTTCGTGGGATGGTGGACAAGTTGGAGGAAGCTTTCTAGAACGCCGGGGATGAGATGGGTGTGGTACAAGAAGAATGAACTGTAACGGACGCAAATCTCCATATACTGCAATTGGGTTGCCGGGTGTGTGAAGGATCGAATATCTGTATATTGTTAGATATGAAGCAAGGTCCTCATCAACCGATACCTACCGGATTCAACCATCCTCAAAATCATCTCGACAAGTCGCTCCGCTGCCGGATTGTTGGGTTGACCTTTGGTGTATAGACTGCCTGCCTTCACTGCAATGTCCCCAAATAGGAACATTTCGTGTAAGGCAAGGTCTAAATCACGCCAGTCCAACTGCGTACCCGACCGCCGCAAGTTCTCAAAAGTTGTGGCTACAACTTCCGAGACGGCATCTATGTAGAGTTGTTCGTTTACTGTGGCAACAATCTGCTGCATAACGGCTAGTCTCTTGCGGAGTTCCTGGAACTCCGCCTCGTCGGTTTGGTCGTCCTCGTCGCCCCAGGAGGAGGTGTCATCGTATCGCATCTTGGCAATGATGGCCTTTAAGATAGGAAGCAGGATCGAGGAATGCTGCGCGATAATAGACGGATCTGTTTTTGAGACCTTTCTCAGGTATTGAAGAAGATCGCTGCCACAGGGGATGACGGTCGAGCAGACCTCGTCATATTCGTCGGAGAAGTATCTCAGGATGTGAGGGAGGAATGCCTGCAGCAAGCCATTGGCTTTCTCTCTGCACTCCACGGAGACGTTCTCCTGGTCCAAAGCCCGTATAATATCAACCACTGTACTATTGACTAGCTTCGCAACTGTTTCCGCCAGATCCGTATCGTACTTGAAGGTAAACCTATTCTCACAGAGAGGAGGGCTGTTCGAGAGTTGAGCCACAATTGTGTCCAGATTCAAGAAAATAATCATATCAATCTTATCCTCCGGCTTCATCTTCTTGCCGATGATTTCCGTGAAAACGTCGACTGCCGCATCCCGCACCTTTTCTTCGCCCGCCCTGAGCTCCGCTTTCTGTGCTCGGGCTAGTTGTTGGAACAAAAGATCGAGCATTGTCTGGTTGACCACAAGGCTGATATCTATCCAACTAACCCAACTGCCAACTGCCTTCAAACACATCTCCACGACCAGGTCGTTTCCATCCCGCCATCCCGACAGGATCTGCTGCCACGAATTTGCGATCTTTTGCATGTCCCCCATCCGGATTAGGTCCTTCAGCGAATTCGCCCTGTCCTGTTCCGTACGAGATCTTGACACTAGGACATCACCGATTTCATCATGGATGGAGTTGACAACCCGGAGGTAAAATATAATTCCAAGCACATTGTCAGGTGCTGTGCTCGAGGGGCTCTTGTACGTTAAGCTCAGGAGGTCGTCGAAGAATGACTCCCAACCGCTACCGTAGAGTGCCGAGAAGAGAAAGGTAATCGTCTGGGCGATTTTGTTCTGGATATTGGGAGCATCTGGGTTTGCGTTTTCCTGGCCATAAACCTGGCGGAGGTAGGCCAATAATCCATCCCGGACATAGCCTAACGACTGAAGGTCAATCAGTCCAGCCTGAGCGGCACTGTTCACCACCTCTAGTGCTACATGTCGTATGATCTCAGAGTGCTGAGGTGTCTTTGTGAAGAGGGCGAGGCAGACCTGCCATCCCGAAGGGTCGGTCCGGAGTTGGTTCAGATAGTCGAAGGCTTGCGCCTTGAGGGCTTGGTCTGAGGAAGGATTCCAGGCGATTTCTATGGCATTTGCTACCTATGGGATTATACGTTTGTCAGGCTCAGGGTATTTTCAAGCACTTTTTTTAATTGACTGCCTAAGACAAGATGCGCAAGGAGGGGCATGAGGGGAGAGGGGGGGGAGAGGTCAAATGGTGGGGGTGGACTCTTTTCTTTCTTTCGTTCTTAGAAAAAGAAAAGAACAAAAAAAAGAAAAAGGTACTTCGAATTGAACAGATGTGCAACAGTGGATGCTTACCTGTTCTTCCATCTTCGACCAGCCGAGCTGCCTTCGGAGTCGAGATGACTCGGAAAGCAAATCGAGGGAAGGTGTTCAAGGGGGATAAATCGATGGAGTCGAGTTAAAATTCAATGGCGGCAGAGAGTCATATCAGAGAGAGAGCGCCGTTTATCAAACCATGACTAGTGCGTTGGAGCAGTGGTTGGACTAGTGGGAAGAGAGACCCAGTCAGTCGGGTAAAATGAATGGGAACAAAAAAATTTCTTGTCGATGGATCAAAGCACTCACCGATCCGATAAACAGACGGCGGAGGAGTGAAATGTCTCAGATGCACTCTTTTGAGTCGCTCTGTTGACTCGCTACGTCACTTGGCGATGGACTGGGAAAAACTGAGTTCCAGCTGGCATGACTTTTGCACTTGTTGTGCGGCTGTGAAATTGGACGGCCGCCGAAATGGGAAAGGGGCGCGTGCCTCCCGAGGGCCTTGGCTGCCGGCAGATTCAGGCAACAGGGCCTAGCTCTTCTCGGTTAAGGCCACTGGAAAGAAGCTTAACAAGCAAGGCTTGTACCTTGACATTATTAGGGAGAACCCTTATTCGACAGTATTACTCTGAAAAGCCTATGTATATCTGCGCATAAACATGTAGTTTTCTCAGTCAGTCAGTGTTACACTCCTAATGGAGGAGATCACTGGAAGCAGTATCCCGTTATGTACTAGTAGAAATGATGCTTTTGTGCATTTATATGGGATTCACCAAGCATGTAGCTATCCTAGCCACTCAAAAGGCCATCATAAATATTTCAAAACGCACTTGGATGGCCTCATAGTGTTTCTCTCTGATTGGTGCGCCTATGATGTAGAGGCGCAAGCTGGAATGCTAAGATAGTATTTTTGATAGTGGGGCATTACGCCGTATGGTTGGTTCCCATGCTATCTTCTTACATGCTCTATATGCTACCTGCTGGGTAACGGGTTGGAACTGTTACTCGGGCAGCTAAAGCCTAAGGTAATCAGGAGTTTTGTCGTGAAGTACCTTTCCTTGGGTGCTTCCTATGTTTCTCTCCTGGAATGCTCACATGAGTAAAGAGCGGCGGCAGTATGTTGGAGCCGTAAAAGAATAGATAAAGTTTCCGCAGAGAAACTCTACCATATAAAGGTATATTCATTTGAACAGCATACAACTAAAACGGTTTCCATTGCCGCTTACACCCTGATCCTGTGTATGGGATAAAACTCGAAAATCGAAGAATTTGGCCAACATTCAATTTATACCTCGCTTTGTGCGTGGATTATAAATAATAAATGCCAGCCAGGTTAGTGTCCTAGCGCTGAACTCCAGTGGCTGGCCAGTACAAGTCACCCGCTCTGCGTAGATCTCCATTCCACGTGCATATCAGTGGGGATATATTGGGACGACAATTGGAAGTATTCAGTATTCACTGCGACTCTGGAAGTTATAAGTGCTTTTCCTAGCGCATTAGTTGCCCTGTATTGCGTGCCGCGCATGGGAACGTAAGTTGTTATCATTCATGATGCAGGACAGCCAATGGTTGATACTCCCCCGTATCTAATAGTCGGCCAGCCTCGCGAAGAGCTGCCTAGTGGCTCAGCACTCTTGCTACTTCCACCGTGCCGTTGGACTCTTGAGACATAAATCAGCCACTTAACATGAGGTCGTCCGGATTGGGTGCCCTGGGGAGCCGAAAAATACAAGTGAATGATCAAGTTCTCGGTTGTTGCCAGTCATCGTCTCTCAGTCTTGTTGTTTGGGTTTTCTCTACTTCTCTTATTTCTTCCCGTGTCTTTATTACTTTCCTCTGCTCTCATCCCCACCGCTTCTTTTGCAGGTTCTGTCTGTGTCGCCCTTTCTCACTTCTCCCAACTTTCTCCGCATACTTGCCCACTATTTGTCACCACATTATTGTGACCCTGTGATAGGAAATTAGCTCAGTATCAATATTCGAAGGTCAAAAGGGTATCTTTCAAAGCAGACAGAAAACTACCTATTGAGACCTTGGAGTACTTGATCAACCACGTTTTTCTCCCTCCCAAAGTCCCACAAGAGGACGATTACAATGCTGATTATGAAAGACTTCTGCTAAAGGTCGTTCTTGATGCTCTGACAATTTTCAAGCGTCATATCCCGACTGATTGGCTCTCTGCTACGGAATCAGTCATGCATATGGTCAAAGACCTGGAGAATATGCTCGACAATCATGGCTTTATAAACGAAAAACAATTAAAAGAGCTCTTGAAAGGGAGATGTGTCACAGGTAGGGACATCTGGAAACGGGGCCAAGAAGACTTGTACGCTTCCAATGCATACACCGCTGACTGTATCAAGGTGGAACACTACTACTTCACATACGCGAACAAAACTGTGGGGTGATGATTACAAAGGTGAAAGATTCGATTCATATTGAAGCCTTTTAACTCCTACCACGGAATAAGTCTGTATATGTCACTATTGGACGACCGCGAAGATCTTTTCCAGGACCAGCTCTTTCGATGGCAGTCGCGGACTTCGAAGTCCCCAATCTTCAGATTGTTGTAGCAGAAACTCTGGCTAAAATGAGCCACCAAAGTGCTCCAGGTACCAAGCCGAACGTAAAGAAGGGAGGACGCTTCCACGTCGAAGACCGTGATACAACCCCACCCAAAGATGGTAACGGAGCTTTTACTCAATTTTCTGAGACCACTGTGTGAGCCCATTGAGCCATTGCGTGTCTGGAAAAATACTCGCGAAAAAATCATGTGGCATGACAGTCGGCTCCCATGGCATCGGTCCTCGCTATGGTTACTTCTTCGAGTTGGGATTCAGCTAGTCTTTTCAAGATACCCGATACAGAATCGGAAGGCAGATTCCATTCACAAACTGTTCATGATTTATTTGTTGTCTCAAATCCTGTATATGTCTCATATTGTTCATCTTCCCTGCGAGCTGCTTCATATGATGCAGGCCAAGATTGCTTGCCGTCTGCTCAAGCTTGACTCTATTGATCCTGAAATGAACTTGGATCCCGTTGCGAGTCTCGTTCGCAGAGTTACCGAGTCCCTGGCTACAAGGTGGACCCAAATTCAAAAGAAAGGAGAGCCCGATTGTCATTTGTCTCACCTCAAACCGCACAAGTTCAGCGACGATTCGCTCCACAATCTACGAGCTCTGGATGAATACATAGAGAAACTGCCGATGCGAGAGGTCCTGTGTGAAGACAGTCTGTTTGACCGTCAGTCAAGCTTCGTCAGGCTTCAAGATGGCCTACTTCCAGACCTTCCTTCTACCCCAGACTCTGAGCACAGAACCCTCAATCTCCTAGCATTTGAAGTGTGGGTTGGTAGGAATCTCAACACCTGGATAATGAGGCATCAGAGCGAAGACGCAACATGCACAGAGCTGGGCAAGCTCATTCGCACGTACCATAAGGTCGCTGCCCCTATTTATCGAGAGGATCCTGTTGCCACATCGATTATGATATTGACAACCTTGGAACTCTGGATTGCATGTGACAAAAGCGCGACCTTAATTGACTCAACGGTTAGCGAGTATGATATAAGAATACCGGTACATCTATGCCAATGCTTATTGTTAGGGAATTGTTATCTGGACCTCACGCTATACTAAGATAGGAAGGTAAAACCAGTCAGGTAATTATCAAACCGCGCTAGTAAACCCCTTTCAAATGTATATATATGATATTCAATATAAAAACTGCTTTCTAAAGCTCTATAAAAAGTGCTTAAAATGGACGATTATCTTGATGGTTTTGAGAATACTTTCTCTGATGAGTCAGAGCCCGAGGATGAAATGAAAACAATGATGTTACTATCCCGGCACTGCCTGTATATCAGTCATTCAGCTCAGTTGACGAGGCCTTTGACTCGCTGGAGGCGTTTGGTCTAATCAATGGCTTTGTAGTTATTCAGCATCGCTCTAGAAAGGATCCGAGAACAGGAAATCTTAAATATATTAATATAATCTGTGATAAAGGCCGTATAGCGGAGAATCAGTCCCAGGGAATCCGTATAAGCCGGTCTCGCTGAATTGACTGTCCCTTTACTGCTCGGCTTAAGTTCAATAGCCAATTCGAGAGGTGGTCCCTGACTAATGAAGAAGCTACTCATAATCATGGCCCAGTGGCTATATTAGTACTCCCTGCTCACCGGCGTAGTGAGCTCCGCCGCCGGTACGATCAGATTGTTGGGATGCTTAATAAAGGTCTTCCAATATGCTATATTACATCTATTCTACGCCGGGAAGGCCGTGCACTTTTGATTAGAGCCCGAGATCTCTATAATATGCGGTATAGAGTCGATATTGAACGTCTTAATGGTCGTACACCAATTCAGGCCTTGATCAGCTCAATACCACGTGAAGGTAATTGGTATATAAAATATTAAATACATGAGAATTGTCATGCATGTGTCTGCAGTTTTCTTCAGTCACCGATCATCAATAGACATTCTACGCAGAAAACCCTACGTTTTGATGATGGACTATACGTACAAAACTAATCGATATAACATGCCACTTTTCAATATCATTGGTTTGACGCCGCGGGGAGGTACGTTCTATATTGCCTTTGGCTTTATATCTGACGAGCGGGAAAGCTCGTTCCGTTATATATTAGAACGCCTGGCTGATCCATATACCTTTCTACAGCTTCAACCGCCGGCAGTAGTGGCCATTAATAAAGATGAT
This sequence comes from Aspergillus leporis, assembly GCA_009176345.1. NCBI lineage: Eukaryota > Fungi > Ascomycota > Eurotiomycetes > Eurotiales > Aspergillaceae > Aspergillus > Aspergillus leporis. The sequence goes on along the minus strand of ML732180.1, from coordinate 8,501 downwards.
GCTTTACTAAACACTATATAAAATACATGGCCCTCTACTGCTGCGCTTATATGCATATGGCATATTAATAAGAATATTCTTAGTCATGCAAAATGGGCTATACGCGATTATCTGCTTGTGCAGTCTACGCCTATAGCTTCAACAGCCAATGAGAAGGAGCTTCTTAAGCAGATTAACAATCAATGAAAGACTATACTGGCTAATTGGTATAGCGTTATATCAACACGATCAGTCTCCCAAAAAGATCAGGAATGGACTTGTTTTAAGCAGGTATATCAACATCCTGCATTTCAAAAGCTCCTGCTATATATAGAATCTAAATAGATTCATTATTAAACAAAAAGAGCCTTTCTCTACTGCCATACAAAAACCCATCTGCATTTTGGCCAGGTGGCTACATCTCGCAGTGAGGGATCTCACTAATGAATTAAGCAAGATCTTCAGAGCTCTTTAGGCGATCTACTAAACGTGGTCAGATCGATCGAGCGTACAATTACCAATCATCATCTTCAGATTGAGCAAGCACTTGTAGATGAGTGTATTCAAGCCCCTAGTGATCTACGGACCGAGCCGCTATTTCATGAGGTTATTTATCATATCTCAACCTATGCGCTGAATAAGGTGCTCAGTATACAAAACCGCTATCTACTGATAGGCCCAGGAAAGCCACCGATTGAGCACTGTACTGGGATTACTACGAGAACACTAGGGATCCCGTGTGTTCATATTATTCTACATCATCGCGTATCTAGGGAGCCGCTACCTATCTCAGCATTCCATCCTCAGTGACTAATCCCATGGAATGATCTACTTGAATTGTTTGTCCTATATGATCTAGATCCAGATCCATCAATTGAATGGTCTCATCTACTAAAACTGCTGGTTGTACAGGCCCGTGGAATGCCCCCGGGGTTCTAGAAATCGAGAGATCTCAGGCTTCAACAGACCGAACAAGCGCTCCGGCGGCAAGGCGCCCGGCCAGGTGCCCAGGCAGGCGCTGAGGCAGGTAGTAATCCTATTATACTAGAAGATCCTTTCTAAATATGAAAGATTAAATACTCCAAAGCCAGCGAGTAGGCCAATATATAGTATTACTAATACGCAGTATATTACCTTCCTATCTTGGTATAGCGTGAGGTCCAAATAACAATTCCCTTAATCTAATTGGCCGGCGAGTTCTTCCTATTAGAAAACAAAGCGGTATTCTGGTTGACAATAAATTTGATGGCTACCATAAGGTTAGGATTAATCAAAGGGTTCGAGAAGGCGCGGCTATTAGGAGATAAGCTTAAGACGCGATGAAGGAGAATATATTGTATTTTCATATACGCGTTTGCTAACATGATTGCGCCCTTCTGAAGAGAGGAAGCCCCGCATTATTCCACATGCCATCTCTAAAATCACCTCCAGCAGTTGTTCAGGGTCAACGTCGAACCCGAACAATAGAGTCATTATTTATGCGATCTGTAAGATTTCACATAAGCAAACAGTCGACCAGAATGCCAGCTACTCTTAGCCGAGGCCAAAAAAAAAAAAAAATGAAAGAAGTACGAGTAACAATGCAGCTTTAAGATAATGGCACTTGGGGACAGTTGCTGGACTCACCAGAATGTCCTCCTCTGAAGTGGTTGGCTCAGGCGCACCCACAAAGGGGTTCCTGATCGCGCCACCCTCTGGTGAGTGTGCTTGCAGGTTCGTACATAAGGGGCTTGCCGAGGAGAGGGTGACAAGGAGGGCGACACCCTGGAGGAGAGCAATGGAGAACTTCATGGTTTTATTTGAGAGAGAAGAGTGATGGCAATGGAAAATTATTGGGGGAAGATTGATGGTTGGATGAGAGATGTTAGAGATCAATGTGAACCATATATACTTACAATTTGCACTTTCTCGGAGATTATACATCCCTGTTGGAAACACTTCCCAGTGCCACAGAGACATGGAATTCAGGTTTGTCGGAAGTTTCTGTTCAATGAATCGAGTGAAACCCCTGTATACTCCAATTACCTTGGGGTATTGCGAAACGTCCCTTTCACTATCTAGAAAGTGAGGCGTCGGTATTACGGGGAGGGATGATCTTCCCAATAAGCATACATTTTAACCAAAGCATGACCTAAATTACCTGTCCATATTCAGACGAACCACAACGGAATATGCACATATACTGAATCGGGGCATATAAACGTATTAATGAGAAATTTATAAGTTTAATAGAATGTAATATATGCATCCACTAAAGGTAGTACGTTTGCGTACTAAGCCAGATAAACTAAAATAGAATATGTACATGGACTAGAAGAAAGAGGAGCATGCATATATTGTGGAAACAAAATATGTACATGTACTAAAATGAATATGCAAGTTTACTAAATCTGAAGCTCACGTAGATAGGACCGACGAGGTCTCTTACGACCATTCAGCCTCTCTACTCCTGTACTCGCTAATAATACCTTAGTAAACTGGGGCTGACAGGGATTCCTAAATAAGCAATAGGGAATCTGATCATACCTAAAATACCTTTCTTCGTATTCATGAGTCAAGTAGAAGTACGCATAGGATACCTGATGACGGAGATAATAACATGGCTGAGGGAAAAGCTACTTATCTGTCGGCTACTATAGATCTATCTGACACCCCTCTTGTACTGCCCATAGCAGGACTGCGAGCTTTAGCGTAATATATACTTCTCAACCCAGAACATGGGCCAACAAATTTATTTTCATCTACTGTTGGCTTGTATCCTTGACGTATCTAAAGATACTCATACTCCCTCCTAACCACCAAAGGGCGTGGCAATTTATGAAATATGGGCTTCGTGTATGAAAGGTAATAAGGTTCCAACATGGTACGGTATTTGAAGGCTATTGAAGGCTTATATTTTGAACAGGGTTAATGGCAAGATTCCAGATCCTGAGCTATCCATATCAGAAGATGCCCCTGAAGAGGGGAACTTGTTGCGAAACAGCAATATTGAACAGTCCAAGAGCAGTACGAGGAATGTTACAAGACTATTGTGCTCTCATAAAGCTCGTATTGCTCGAGGTATTCTCATCGGTCTACTCGCCCTGTGGGGCTTGTTCAGCATCATTCAAAACATTGTTCTCTCAACACACCACAAACCGCCGCCGAAGCACTGCTATTGCGGTAACTCCACAGCTGAGGCGGTATCCCTTAGTTGCAAATTCGACTCCCTAGCAGTGGCCTGGCTGCCTTCCTACTGCCGCGATGAAGAACTGACAGCGGAGTTCGAGAGATCTGGCCCGGGACCCAACGGGAGTTGGACATACTTTGCCGACGACCATCACACGATACCTATGACGATTGAGGAAGTTGCGGCTTTTGCAGGTAACCAGAGTGCAAAGGTGATGATGATGCGGGAGTGGCATGTGGTACATTGTCTTTTCTACTGGAGGAAACATTTCCGTGTGCGTTTTTAGGGAGGCAGAAGGCGCCATTGTAGAGCCAAGCTTTGATGTGAGGAACACCTCACTCATTGCGCAACACTTATTTTAGAGGATAGTTGGGGGACTGAGGTAAGGATTGCGCTCGATCCTGAGCAAGATTTGCCCTTCTTTGTGGGTAATAAGAGGATTTCGCTGTGAATAGATTGATAAACATTTAGGTGAACGATTTTTATTCTTTCGCAAAGCCTCAATAAAAATCATGTTCCTCGATCTTAGTTAGATCAAATAGCTTTACGAAAATCTATTTAGTGATACAGGGCTGAAGCATGCTCAACATAGTTCCAACTGAAGAAAAAAAGCGTTCGCAGGAGTGGATTTCGAATCTGCAAAAGCTGATGTTCTGCGATAAACTGGAAAGAGAACATACAAAAAACTGGCGAGAGTGGGGTTCGAACCCACGCGACTTTCGTCAACAGGGATTTAGATAAATCTTAGATAAGATCTAAGAGATATCTCTTAAATCTGTCGCCTTAACCACTCGGCCATCTCGCCTTCAATATCATATTAATTATTCCTGGTTTAGACTGTATTCTAGATAGAAAGCGTGAAAACTAAAAAGAAAGAACATGACTAACTTGAGCAATGTTCAAGGCCCATACTATATATCATTGGCATTATCATGATATAAGGTCAAAATGCAGTGCCATTTGCATGTTGCTATCGTGAGATAGCGAACCCTAAGATATTTGATCTCATCGTTAGGACCGGGGCCGGCGGCGAAACCGAAGGGTTCAGGCATTGTGAGGAAGCGGTGGTTAAGATAGAACTGATGATCTTACATGGTATTTTCTGTACATTTATACCTATAGACGGATAATGCTACTTAATATGTTGGATGACGAACATGTGAAGATCGGGACCAAGAAAATCCATACATTTCCAGCATGAACAACTTGAATCCATACTTCCTGTAGGAAGACTACAACATGCTTGCTCCTCTAACTTGCCTTCTATTTAACGTCATTTAATCGCACCTAAATAGCAGATACCACCTCGATATGCTGAAGATTATGGAAAGGCGGTGCCAATCTCTGCCGTCGCTTCTCAGCTAAACCTCAACTTCAAGCAAACCTACTTGATGGATGGTGACCAATACTGCAACGTCGTGCTTGGTAGTTCACCTCTACACTTGACCTTTTTGGAACTACTACCTGGCTCCTCCTTCTAAGAATGCTTTGCAGGGGAGGCTGACAAATTTTGTTCGTTACTACACTTATGAGGGTAGGTGGGTTTTCTCCCTTCTTTAAAAAGAAAGGCTTCAAAGATTGTAATTACTACAATGCTGTAGCGCAATGCTGAACCCACGCTTAAATAATGTGCCTGTTGCTAAGAATATATTGATTCATCAGAAGTGGTTTATACACTCTAGGTATTGAGCCCTTCTAGGACTCGATAGGCTGTAACTATAATACTATAGGTTTTTATAGCTTGGAGTAAACACCTTTGCAGGTGTTATCATCTTATTATCGCTTGCTGAGAGGTATATGCCTTCCCTAATAGGGAATACATTTTTGTTCTGCAGTAACCGCATTCTTTGCTATTAATATCCGCCTTGACTTAGTAACGGGAAGATAGACAGCGACTAATTTGCATCTGTGATAGAAGTCAGTAAATGCTAAGAGGTTTAAGTAGGCTATATCTTGAGAAGATTATACCGGACTCTTGGTGTACACATACTCCATTTCTAGTGTCGCACAGACACTCAAATTCACCGCGCCAAGTGTTGATTAAAATTTAAATAGAGCGCTTCCCTCGCCTGAGATACATCGGGTTGACTAATGACACAGTACACAGTTGGCTCATCGGCGGCTACAGAGTCAGATCAGTACTAACGAAAACAACTATAACTAATAGCGCTTGTAGTTTCACATACCATACGATATTAGATGAACAGGAATGCAACAAGCGCTCAGAATCGAAAATATCGGAGACAGCATTTCGCTGCTGTAGTCCTTGGATGTAATATGCACCGAAAGCATAACCATGTCCCCTAATAAGGCAATCCGACTATATGCCTGCAGCTCTACTTGAGCTTTGTTTAGGGATTTTTCACTGGCCGTGCTCGTCTCGATCGCCATGGTGACACAGTTATCGCTGGTCAATAAAAGCTCCACGGGAATATTTAAGTCATTGATGATGGAGAAAACTCGAGCGTAGAAGCCATAATGTGTCAGTTGCCTATTTGAATGTACGCTGAGAAGGCACATTTGTTCTTTCACGGAGATTGACACATGGCGTTCCGGGCACTGACCCATGTTCTGATGTGTTGGGTGAGGAGGTCCGCTGAACAAGAGTAATGGGCTCGTTCTGTCCTTGCCTTCCGTTGAGTCACTCGTCGTGTATTTCAGGCTTGTGAAGGTTCTCTCGGAAATCTGGTAATCTTCTTTCCTTTTGATGGCAGGATAATTATAGCCACTAACCCCAAAATGCTAATATGCAGCAAATTCACACGTCATATATTGTAAAAAATTTCGAGCCATAAAACAACCCAGCAAGATACTTGAAGTACAGTCAATGTCTGTCAAGAGTATAGAAATTTGAAATGGGCGTCGACGGGAATGTATGTTGATCATACCGAAAAGGGGCAAGTCTTTTCGATAGTGGAAAATCTGCAAATAACGCCATATTTATGGGTCCGCAAGTCCCGGGGACCAAAAAAAAAAAAAAAATGCCACGGGAAGCATCCAAACACGGAGCGATGGACAAACATCCATATTAATCTGCATGACGCAATGGAAGGGACAAAAATTGCCGATAGTGACGAGGACGCAAGGGGCTTCGGCTGTATCTAAAACCTGATCGTTTGAATTGCTCTAAGGAAAAGCAACATTGCATTCGGAAAACAGCCTGGGACAAAGAACCCGGACTTATTGAGCTGTTGTCAAACCGACCTTTTGGCCTTTCACAATGGCTGATATATATGTTAGATACCTTTTCTGTAGCGGGCTGAGGCCCGGGGATGGACCCGGGCCTGAGGCCTTCATAGTTAGGTTATCATGTGACAACCCCATGTATATCTTGATATATTTCTAGTTTGTTCTTCTTTCTTCTCCAACGATTTCTCTTATTTAGCATATCACAATACTATGTGATTCAACTCTTGATATTAGAAATTGTTCGCCTTATTCCTTTTACTTCATCGGACACCGGATCAAACGTCATAACAAACGGAAAATATTGAAATAGACGAATCAACGGAACAGCACCGACCTGAAGATATCGGAGGCTCCAGCTCAATGAATCGGATTATAGATGTTAAAGACTACAATTAAAATCAAATATTAGACTTACAGAGCAAGCAGATATAGGAAATACTAAAATAAATATAACTATTAACTACTATTAATCTACCAAGTTCCTAGTCAGGAAGACACATGCCTATTTACTCAACAGATGATATAGACAATAATAGTTTAAGTTATTATATTAAGACTACAATGAGAAACGCAGTCAATACCCAGGCTAAGTTAATACAACAACTCATGGCCCGTATTAATCAACTCGAAGCTGATCAAGGCAGCCGAGCCGCCCAAGCCGGTATGTTGGTGCAGCCTGTAGAACCAAGACGCCCGCGCTTAAAGTTACCCAACCCTGAACCCTATGATGGAACCAAGAGATTGCTCTACAAAGCCTGCGACTTGCTCGGCGGGGATTCCACGCAGGATTCTAAGCCGGCTATACTAATTTTAGCTATGTACCTCTAGATAGTCTAGCAAGACCCACCAATTTTGATGGACCTATCAAGACCAAGAAGGGTATTAGAACATGTAAGGAATCAGTGCTCGAATTCACTCGCAATGAGATAAAAGAGACTGTCGAGGACCTTTCTTGGTTAATAATATTGAACATGGCAGCACAATAGATGATTTTTACCTGGTTTAAGATCAACCCTAGTTGGAGCTGGGCGGGGCAAAGATTGCGACTTGAATTCAGGTGCTCTAATGTGAGTGGTATATCATCAACAACGGTATAGAGGGAATCACTGTCTCTATAACATTCACTTGCCGACAGAATATTCTTATGTTAGATGTGATAGAAATAATGTAGTATTTTCTTTATAATATCTACAAGGTACTTCTAAATCACTATAATTCTAGAAGAGCGAGAGTAATAAGTAGTAATAATTATAATACCTACTAGTAGTTAATAGCTAAAATGTGTCTGAAAGATATTTCAGGGGAGATTTATTTCTCATAATCAATGCCCGGCGTGTATCTGCGTGCTCGATGACTTGAGGGAGGCCCAAACCTTTCGGCGAACCCTTGATAATTTTACCAGCCCGCTTGGTCGTGGGTGATCGAGAGGCTGAGGAGAGAGCAGTTGCAGAGCGAGTCGAGCAGGAGAGACTAGCCAGAGAGCTCGAAGAGAAGGCAATTGCTGAGCAAGAGCGACTAGCTAGAGAAGCCAAAGAACAGGCTGAATGTGACCAGGTGGCCAGGGAAACGGCGATCCAAGCGGAACAGGAACAGCTAGCCAGAGAGGCTAAAAAACAAGCCAAACAGGACCGACTGGCCCAACAAGTGGCTGAAAAAGCCGAGCAGGAACGTACTGAACAAGAACATATCCAACAAAAAAATTTCGAGAGGGAGGCCGCAGCCCAGGCTGAACGAGACTGACTGGCCAGTGAAGCGGTGACCCAAGCGGAATAAGAGCGACCGGCCAGGGAGACAGAAGAAATAGAACAGGACTGACTAGTTAAAATAGCTGCAAAGCCAGCGGAGCAAGAACGCATCCAATAGGAAACTACCGAGAGGGAGGCTGCATCCCAGGCTGAACGTGACCGGGTAGACCAAGAAGCCGAGGAGAGAGCACTTGTAGAGTGAGTTAAACAGGAGCTAGCCAGGGAAACCGAAAAGCAGACCAGACGTGACAGATTGGCTGAAGAAGTTGCGGGGCGGGTAGCTGTTGAGAGAGCTGAATAAGAGCCGCTCGTCAGAGAAGCCGTAGAGAAAGCAAGTACGGACGCGGCCGAACGCGTGGCAGGAGGGGCCGAGCAAGAGCAGGCAACAACAAAGAACACTGGTGCAGATCTCAACCAAA